>JAFLJL010018202.1:2432-60903 GCA_018398815.1 Conus ventricosus
CAAAAGGATTATCAACATGTCTTTCACGTCATCAGTAAATCTGTTCAACGGATCAATTGCTACATGCTTGTCGCTTCGTCTTCAGCCCTTTCCTCGCCTCCTTCAACTCTTGCTCTTTCAGTCTCAACTTTTCCTGTTTCAAGGACACGATCTCACTCGCCCGACGTTGCTTGAGATCCAGCTCTAATTTCCTGGCATCCGCGCCCTCTTGTCTGGTAGCCATCTCTTGGACCTCTCTCGTCTTCTGGAAAACAATCTCATCCTCTGTCTTTCTCTTCTCTGCCAAAGGATAGCCAACCTGGCAGCAGCCTCCTCTTCCTCTCTCCTACGCTTGGCAGCAGCTTCCTCTCTTCCTGGCAGCAGCTTCCTCTTCTTCTCTCCTAAGCCTGGCAGCAGCTTCCTCTCTCCTGGCAGCAGCTTCCTCTTCTTCTCTCCTAAGCCTGGCAGCAGCTTCCTCTTCCTCCTCCTAAGCTTGGCAGCAGCTTCCTCTCTCCTGGAAAGCAGCTTCCTCTTCTTCTCTCCTAAGCCTGGCAGCAGCTTTCTCTCTCCTGGCAGCGGCTTCCTCTTCTTCTCTCCTAAGCCTGGCAGCAGCTTCCTCTCTCCTAGCAGCGGCTTCCTCTTCCTCTCTCCTAAGCTTGGCACAGCTTCCTCTCTTCTGGCAGCTAACACGCTAACTCCTCCTGTTCCTTCCTCTCCTTCCATGACATTTCCCGAGCTACCTGCGCCCTCCTAACAATTGCTTCCTCACTTCTTTCTGCATCCTTTGCTACATTGTCAGCAATGAACTGGGCCAATCCACCTTACTCAACCCTAACTCTATCCCTAGGCGTGAGTAATACTGAACAGCAGGACTGCTTGGCGACATAAACTTAGCAGCACCCCCGGAGACTCTCCTAACCCAGGCTTACCAGCTGCAAAGGTACGGGACATGGGAGTACCCCCGGGCTGCTTCTCGGGAGTTGACACATCCCCCTTCTCCTTGACAGACTCAACTGGACTTACGGTACCTTGAGACCTTAACTTGCGATGGGTTCCAGACGCCATTACCACAGACTATCGAGTCTCTACCCAAGGAAACCCAAAAGAAAATTTTTTTTTCTTTAACTTCAGAACCTCCCGCAAGAGAACATTCACTCTCCCAACCATAAAGCGAATATCTGATCGTCCACAGGCTGAATAAATACAATTAGTACTTAGCAACCACAGTGTCTTTTCTAAACACCTATCTCCCAACACCCTGGGGACGGTTAAAACTGCTGAGCACATTGATGACCAACATTTGAAACATTTCATTTCAACATTTCACGTCAAATATTACTGTAACCATCAATACATTCCATCACTCATAAACACATGTAATTGGAAGAGAAAGAGGAACACAAACACAAACACACCATTCATACCTCGGTTGCACCAAACCGAGACAACACAAGACAACGTTACCTGGCAACTATGTTACTAGGATTGCCAAGTAACCGCGCTTCCTCCCCTACTGACGGCGCGCTCCCTCCAACCACCCACGCGCTACAATTACTATTCCTATATTAAGTTCCTATCCCAACTAAACACACAACAGATCCTTTTTTTTTTTTTTTTTTATACCCCAAGAATTTATGTCCTAACTGATCTTAAAGTCTACCCCGCATCTCCACCATATTGTCACTGTATAAGACAGTAGACAGGGATATATGTAGTAATATACCCCCCGTTATAACCACCCCTTTCCCCTTTTACTGAAAGTGTGAACGCCACACAACAAACCCACACACAAAGAAAATACGGTGCACAACAGAAGGCTTTATTTGCATTCACACACGCACTCTCACCCACAGAATGGCAGATGAAACACCAAGACCTCTATATATCCAACACACCCCGGCAAAGAAAAAAACAAACCCCAAAACAATCCAACTATGTTAACAATACCCGACCATTAACGCATGGCCCCTTATGCATACCTGTGCACGCATGTACTGCACATCTACACTTAACGACCCTTCCCTCAGGAGGCACAGACACACGCCTCAGCCCACTGAAGGCTAATACCAAAAGGGGCAAGGGTGAAACCACATCACCTGGTAATCCCGGGCTGAAATACCAAGCAAGGTTGATACCTCATAAAACCCGAGATGCCCACGCGATGTTTTCCTTTTCCCAAAATAATACTCTTTATACTAATTTTTATGTGCCGGTGTCAAACTAACCCGGACACCCAAACTTAACCCCCAAAATGTTCAACACCGGTTGTTCAAGTAACCCGAACCCAATGTTGCACTTTCAATATTTCATTCGAAGTCCCTGGCGGGTGCTTGACAGATGCAAGAAAAAAAACAAACAAACAAACTCTTTCCAAAAACAAACAAACACGCACACAAAAAAAAACAATGGAGAGAATGTAAATATGTTCAAGACCACTCATCTTATTTTTGCACGAACCCCCCCCCCCCTTTTCACATACAAATCACGTCCATACACATATCAATTTGGCCAAATTTACACCTGTTTTTAACAAAAAATTAACACACTCAAAACCTCTAAATATTGACAAAATTAACACATTGAAACGGGGGCTTGCGTGCTAGATAAGATATGGTGATCGTGAACAAACATATTTACATTCTCTCTGAGAACATAAAATGAACTAAAATGTATATGGCTTGGCAGTCCTGTTGTTTACAACCTGCTGGGCGGCCAGACTGGCCGCAATTAATATTGAACGCCGTCATTGTTTTTTGCATGCTCCGCTGCACAGGAGCCTACACCTCACACGTGCACACTCAACCAATCAGCAGGGAGTATGGACGTCATTTCTGCCGGGCTGAGCTTAAGCTGTATTGACTGCCCGACATTTCACATTGGAAGCCTGCATGTACGGACGTGTTTGAGTGACTGTGCCATTTAGACGTGTGAGGGAAGTGATTTTATCAGAAATATTTAGTCTCAAGACAGCATTTCTTCAGAATTAGAGAGAGAACTTCTGGAATCGCAAGTTGCTCATCAAAATCTATTAGATTTCTCAACACAGCCTCAACTTTAATTCTACCTGACATGGATCAAGCTTCTAATTTTCAACAAGCTCAAAATCTCCCGTTACCACCGCCAACACCCACGGAATTGTGGACAGAGGAAGAAATGCTTATTTTGCAAGAGAATCAAGACTACTTTAAAAAAATGACAGAAATAATTGAAAAGATTAAAAGGGAAGGCCCACAGGATTTGCCACAGAAGCCTAAAAGAAAGCTTGAGCAATTGTTAAAAGAAAAGAAAGGAGACAAAAAAAGAGAACAGATCTTTCAACGCCACAAGAATTACATGCCTATCTTATGGCAAATCAGGCTGACGTTCAATCAGCTATTTTCAGAGAAGCTTTTACTGATCAGATATTTTCCGAAACAGCAAATGAAGCTGAAATTGTAGAAAGACTACAAAAAGGGATGAGAAATTTGAGGAGGCAAGATGCACAGTCCTTGTTAATTTACATTCAGTTTGGTAACTTCTTGAATTTGTGTAAACAATGGCAGGAAAACGAAAGGAAAGAAGGGAGAACGAAGGAAACTTGGGCTGTTTGGTTGAAAGCAAAACCGGGTATTCTGATGTTCATGCATGAAAATTACGTGGCTGTTGCAAGTGTTCTTTTTGGATACACAGGTCTTTATGCTGTAGGCCTTCCCTTTCGTTTCATTTCTGGCAAGCTGAATAAAATCAAAGCCATGCTGCAAGTGCCCGAATTTGCACAGTACTGGAAACGAGACCCGCACATAGCAAGCACAAGCGAGCTCCAGCAATCCCAGTAATCGTTAATGGCGGTAGGCAACTGCCGAAGCACAGCCTAAAAATAGAACCGTTCACGCGCGTGAACGGTGGCCTACTTGCTGGCATTCTCACTCCTGCCCCATGCCTTTTGCTGTTGTGGTTGGCTGCTTCAACGCTTCACCTATTCACCTGCTTTGCCGTTTCAATTCACCTGCTTAAAGGCTGTCTCAGACGGCCGCTGAGAGAACTTAAACAGATCCTGTGATTATTGATTCAGGACTCTGATAAGGGCTTTTAGGGGCTGTCTCGAATTTACGTCATTCAAGTGTGAACCAAAAAAAGCTCCTTTCACATTTTCCCTGCAAACACCTCCCCATCTATTGTGCGTTTGTTTGTTTGTTTGTTTGTTTTGTGTGTGTGGTGTGCGTTTGTGTGTGTGTGCGCTTGCGTTTATGCATTAAAGCGGGCGTGTGCGTGCATACTTGTGTGTGTGTAAGAGAGAGACACACAGAGAGATGAGGGAGAGGGAGAAACTGATTAATTAATTTTGTATTTATGATTTTAATCTGGTTTTAAAAAATGAACCCCAACGTAGTTATAAAGCTACAGAAATTTTTGATGATTTTGGGTGGGGCGATTAATGCAGGGGTTGATAAAGAAGTATTAAAGGGTGTGTTTGATGAATTTATAACAGAACGTTTGAAAACTTAACAATTCGAGAAAGTGTATTGAAAGCTGTTAGTAAAATTCCAAAGTCTTGGCCTAAACCAATTATAAAATTGTTTACTATTTTACTTGATAATATTGCTCCCGAAGATGCTGAACGCATGTGTCTGATGATCTTGAAGGGGTAACTGTTACCTTTAAACCTGATCAGTTTTACGATTAGAAAAAGACTATGAATAACAGCTGAATTTACAATTAATTTTTTTATTTATTTTTAGATTTAAAAATGGCTGCCGAACTCAGTGAATCTGATTTAAAGAATTGTAATGAACTATTTGACGAAACAATGAAATTATTGAACATTGATTTAGTGAATTTTGGTTTGAGAATGATGTAAACAATATAATAAAAGAATCATAGGGGAGCTATTTAACGAAGCATCAAAGTGATAAACATTGACTGTAGTGATTTCAGAAAAAGCTAAAATATTGGCGGGTGTTATTGTAAGGTTAACGTTCTTGAAGTGTTGCGGCACTTGGGTGAAGAATAAAAGCCTGTTTTACTTGCTTTTATATACATTTATTTTTTTTGATTTACGTAAATATTGTGGCTTTAAAAATGACGACCACAAGTAAATTTGAGGGCAGAAAACTATATACAATGGAAGAAATATTTGATAGTGACAAACAATTAAGCAATATGTTCAGTGAAGTAGACATGAATATTATTAACCCCACAAAAGTTCATGAAAGCGTAGCACATGCTATCTCTAAAATCCCAGAGTCTCTTCAGACGGAGCCGCCAGTAAAAGTGTTGTTGGCCGTTCTGATTGATTATATAACACCTGATGATACTAACATGCCAGTCTGGGTTTCAACAAGGGAGAAAAGTAATCAGCTATCACACTTTAACTCTAACTGGGCTGACTACAAGCTTACACAGTTTAATCATGCAAGTGAGGAGGCAAAGTAAAGGTTCGGAGTCGGAAGGGACAGTCCTATGAAACAGATTGAGACAAACAAAGTACTATCCTATAGTAGGGGCAATTCTAACCTTCCTCTCCCCAAAGAGCTTAGAGTTAAAAACGGCAGTCTTAAACATACATAATTCTGACAACATGTTGTTTTAAGTAGGTGTGTTTTAGCACCATCTACAGTCTGTTAAAATCAACAAACAGAGTTTCTAATTAAAAACACTATACGCAAGAGCTGAACTTTGATAACATAGCCTTATCGCAGTAAGTATAGAAAGTATATCTCAGTTTGAAGATGCACCACAAACCAATCAACCGTAAACGAAAACACATGTTCTGTTAGAAACTGATCTAGTGCCTCTAGAGGGTTTCTTCAAACGCCCCCACTTTTAGGGAGAACCGCTAAACAAACAATGTAGACATAATCCTGTTTGTAGATAGTAACAAAGAGATCATTATTATTAATCAGAACAATAAGCAGACTGTTAGCCTATACTACAAAGCATCCCAGCTAAACAAGAGCTTTGTAGAAGGTGTCTGGTTAGAATTCCAACTATAGAAGCAGCTCAGTCATAAAAACATTGTAAAAGTTTTGTAGACTGTGAAACCAAACTCCTTCACACCTAAACCGGGGTCTAAAGTTAGTTTTCTAAGATATACACAAATGCAGATGAGTCCATACGTGTTTTATGCTGACTTTTTGAATCGCACTATACCGCAGCACATGGCCGCAACAGCACGAACAAAAAACAACCTTTATTAACCCACCACAATCTGTTCTTATGCGTTTATTGTAGTTTAGGTCAGACGGCCAACACACAACACCCGAGATTTACATAGGCCTCAAATGAAAATGCAGCTAGTAGATCGTTAGAGCAGAAGAAACAATTCGCAATCAGTTATCCAACCAACAAGAACCTTTCAGACATTGTTATGACTCCTGAAGACCAAGAACGTTAACACTCATCTACACACTGTTGGATATGCAATAAAGCATTATTAGGCAGCGCAGTAAAGACCACGCTCACATTATTTGTAATATTTTTTTTTTCAACTGGAAAGTATAAGAGGGCATGCACACAACCATTATCATCTTCAACTTAAGGTTGTACCCTAATACATGGAACGCCTACTTCCTTTCATTAACTAAAGGGGCTACGATTCTCAATTAATCAAGCAAGCAGTGCTTCAGAATAAAGAAGAGGGTGACCTGCAATTGCACAGTCTTCAGGAAAAGTACATGACATTTTACTCTTGACTCTTTATCCTTTTATAAAACTCTGCCCAACAGCTGATGGCGCTAGTTTAGATAAGTTAGGCGGGATCTCTACAAGACTTTCCAATCACAAAACCATACTTTGGATCCCCAACTTTAGTGCGCAAAGGAGTTTACCTTATGAATACATGAACTCGTGGGATAGGTTTGATGAAGATCACTTCCTCCGAAAAGGACGCTTTCTTTATTCTATCTAGAGGTAAAGACATAACTGACTCTGACTATGAATACCTCTCAGAAAGCCTGGACAGAATTACACTGTGAAACGATGGGGCGATTATCAACAATGGGGAAAAAAAAATATCAATATTTAATGGCTGTACGTTTGATACACATGTGCAGACGTCTTTCAGACATTACAGATCTACTGTATGAAACATTAACAACATAAGTACTCCACATTACATCTCTGCTCCAGGGACTTTCTGGGATGCTTTCTCCATGAAGTCTACCAACATACCAAATTGACTTAATATCTTGATCTACCTACACTTCAGATTGATTGAAGAAGGTCTAAGGGGAGGTATTAGCATGGCACTCCGACATCCTTACAGCAAAGCCACTAACAAGTATTTAGACGATCATGACCCCACCAAATAAACCATCCTACTATCCTAATAGTACTTAGACCGCAAACAATCTGATGGGTGGCCATAAGTCAACCGCTTCCACTTAGAAACTACAGATGTGCACTGGGCAGGGTACAAATAATATTTAAGAAGCAAATAAAGTGGTTGAACAGTTTGACGTCAGATCAACAGTACGGTTTTTATTCTAGAACGTAGACTTAGAATATCCTCGGTGAACAGCAAGACCTCCACACCGATAACCCACAAGGCCGCAGAAAGATTTAACGATGAGACCTTATTGAACCGCCAAAACTTTGTTCCCAATCTTCGCCACAAACTAAAGTAAGAAGCGATTAGGGTCATTACAGCTAGATACAGTTCTACTTAAGACACGGACTGAAACTGACAGCTGTTACATAGAATCAAGCTTTTTGGATCAAGAGCCCTATTATGATGCCATACATCAAGAAGAATACTGATTCCTTAGAACCCAAGCCCTGATGCTGTCGAGGAAAAAGACTTCTTTAAACTGAGGAACAACAGCTGTTTTTGGCAAAACCATGGAGAACGAACCCAAACGTAAAGATGTAAAATAGTTACAACAGAAAACCCAATCAAATTAAGTTTGGCTCTAACCCCAATAACTCAAGCCTTATAGTAAGTATATAATTCGACAGTGCCTGGATGGCATATGATGAAGAAAATAAGATGTTAAGTTGACAACCCCGTGTTAATAGGCTTAACTGTAATAGAGATGTCAAAGTTACATGAAGTTCGAATTCTGTACGACTAACTTTAAACCGCGGTACCCAAAGCAAGAGTCCTTAACACAAGAACACTGATAGTTTTTATTCATACGACGACCCCAAAGAAGACTATCTCTGAAGGAATTAGAAACTGAAGTAAGCTAAATGAGCGATGGGTGGTACGCACAATGCGCTAACCTAAAGACAAGCCCTTTACATTCAACAGTAAACCGAACGTAATGAAGGAAAGATGAAGGATAACTTAATGGGACAGTTAAAAAAAGAATATGTTGGTTTGCGGACAAGAGTGGCATAGTGTTGCCAGCCAGACCTTCTGTAATGCAGAAGGCTAAAGGCAAACGTAAAGAAGTTTGTCAAAAAATAATATATCCTCACGATAACTACAAGTCAAGCTCACTTTGAAAACAAAGTCAGATTATCAAACAAATGTTAATCTGCGCTCCACTCTCCATCAAGTAAACACAACTAGCAGTTAACAAGAAATCACTAGTCTCTAACAATAACAAGAGAACTACGTCAGTTCCTGAGTTTCATATGCTGTAGGACATTGGAGAACTTTAAAAGATTACTTGAACTGACTTATTAACTTTAAGAAATCTAACAAGAACATAACTTAGGAACCTAACTAGTACTTAATTAAGAACCTAACTAGTACTTTAAAAAAGAACTTATAATTTACTTGTACATTTACTTGAAATTTACTTTTGCTCCTTAACTTAAAAAGTACTTTCTATAACTCACTTTAACTTGTAACTCAATTTAGTTCTTAACTTAGGGTAAAAAAAAAAAAACTTTTATCTAGTCCTTAAAAACTATTACAAAGAAAATGGGTCTACAAGCAGGAGGTTGCCTCTCTTTTTGCAGAGAAGTTGGTTCATCTTAAGTAACTGGCTTTGTGGGGTTTGTGACTTAGGCTTGCTAAGTATGCGGCGTAAGACATTTGTATGCTAAAAACTCCCCCACGCAACAACAACAGCGGCAAATGCCATAATACATCAACTAGTATTGTTTGTGATTGTGTTGTTGTTGTTAATTGTGTTGTTGGTGGCGCTGCTGTATTACTATCTAACAATTTATATGGTTTTGTGAAAAAAAAATGGTTTGTTTTTCTTAGCTGTATCCAATTCAGAAGAGCCAATTTACGCCCAGCCCTCAACACCCCAGGATTATTTGCCTTAGAACATTACTCACTTGTGGCACATTACCTTGTGGCACATTCTGCTCCTGCAAGTACATTCTGCTTCCACGGGCTGTCCTGTAGCGACTTCTTCTCCTGTATCGCTCATTTTTATTTATATTGCGATATAAAAATAAAAATGATTAAAATTAATATATTAAAAGAAATTAATCCCAAGATGAATGGGCATAACATCGACCCAAATCTGTAATACATGTCAAATACAAGAGTTTCTAGGGACATTGTTTACAAACCGGATCTTGTGATAATTCATATTTTAAATATTCTTCTGAATCAAACCGGCGCCACCTTACTTACTAACTTAGGCATAAAAACTAATCATTGTCCTTGACCCACCGATCTAACCATTTTTGACGTCCTAGCTGTGCTCGTTACCATAGCGTGGTACTTCTCAAACGTCCTGATGAAGGCAGTTGCTGAATCTGTTCAATACTTAGTTCAACACCTAAATACTGTCTAGATTTCCCCACACGCAGCCAGAGAAACAAGTCTTTCTTTATGGCAGTGGACTGCGGATAGTCCTGCGTGCCCCTCACACTTTAATAAGTTCTTCACAATCATCCATTTTTAAAAAGCAATAAAAAATAAAATAATACTATTAAAACCATAGTTTAATAACGCTGGTTATTATTTTATTTTTTAATTATGCAGTGCCTGTGTTGGTGTTGTAGTTTAATCAAACCCCTTGCAAAATGGTTTGTTTAGGGCTAAAAACCGACCAACATGGAAGATAGAAGATTCGCCAAATCTAGTTTTCAACTATAATTATTCGCTTAAACAACACAAGATTATTTGAATAAAAAGCACATAGACGCCTTTCGTATTATGAATATTTTCATAAATTTTTTAGTGATAAAAGCTGAGTGAAACAAAAAAGCAAAAAAAGAAAATAAAAAAAATGATATTTTTAAATCCCAACATAAAAAAAAAATTACCCCCCGCAAAATTATACCACTCGGCCTGTAATTAGCGGTCTTAGTATAGGCCAATAGTGGTTTAGGCAAAAAACATGTTTAAAATGAAGCCAGCTGACCTAGGAAGGTATTAGACATTGAGGAATTTGTTAAGGAATATAGAAGAAATACAGGCCAGGGGATTGGCGTCAAAAAGACTTTCCGTTGTTGCACAGAGGGCTTATCCCCAGAAAATATTAGTTCAAAGAAAGATTAAATCATAGGAAACAATTGATATAATAAAAAGAAGGCGGGAGTAGTAATGATGGTAGGAGGAGCTATTGTTAATGCCAAGGCCTTCTCTGGAAGCAATTAGATAGTTTAGTATATTGCGGATCCGATTGAAGAAAGAGAACGTCCATAACAATGCAATAGAAGATTTAGCCAAGTCAAGAGTCGCAAAAGTAGAAAAGGAGGTAGGTTGCACACTTAGACTTAATAAATAAAGAAGTAAAGAGAACATGAACATTGCAGAGCACACAATTACAGATTGATGAGGCAATAGAAGGAGTAATAACTTAGTAAAAGGAAAGAAGTTTCTAACCTGCAGGGCCCCGCCGCCAGAAACTGTCCCTGACTTTATGACCCATCAGAAGAACAGAAATTAGCAGAAATTGGTTTTATAGTGGTGCAATGGGAGCAAACAAAGTTTATATTCTTCTCGCATATTCAATCTAAACCAATTACAAAATACAACAAACATACAGTCCTTCTTATGGACAAATACTAAATACAAAATATATATTTTTTTACAACAAAAAACATTAAAAAAAAAATTATTTATTGTTTTTTTTTTCCCCCCCCTCACGCTAAAGGTTATGGAAAAGGAAAGCCTGCTATTGAAAAACTGAGTTAAGCTGCTAGAGTGACTCAAGCCGATGCAAAAGACTTGCTTTCAAACAGGCAATTTGGCAAATATATCTGCCTGCCCACAAAAAGAATAAAAAGGGCCTAGATTTGTTTACTCAGTTCCTAATGACACCCACCAGAATGGACATTGCTGAATCTTCCCACAGGATAAAATTAAGAAGAAAAAAGTTTAAGTAATGCCTGACAGTTGTAGACATGGCTCAAGATACCAAAGACGCGAACCTTTAACAGATAAAACCCTCAACTGCTGTGGCTGTGGCATTACAACAAATATACATGCGAGGGCCCATAAACAGTAACCAAGGCTGATTCTAGTTGATGAAGGGAACAGAGATTAAAGGTTCTGTTAAACCAGCTGTTTTTAAAACAACAAGTTACAGTTAAGAGAAGGATCCCAGGCAAAAACCCAACGACACTAGGCCTTAGAATAAAACATGAATAAGAATCTCTAGCTGAAAAACGCCTGTTTTACCTAACAATATCCCAGAGAAAAAATGGACAGAACGCCTAACACAGAATTGGGGGGGGGTTTTTATAGGAGGAAAATGCCAGCAGACTAAGTGCCATGAACAATTTAGTTTTTTGGGGGGGGGGAAGATTTTAAAGCAACAGGGGTTGCAACCAGTGAATGCGATCAAATTTTAAAAAAAAGGATTAGCATTACTGAATTATGTTCAGGGGACTCAAAAAAACTCTTGCCGTCTAGGACCAAAAAGTAAGATACTATGTTTATGCTCCTGGGAGAGGCAGAGGGCGATGTGTAGAATTAAAGTAGCCACAGAACCAATAATGTAGCCGTAAATTATATGAAGTTGAAAGAATCAATGAAAACGGACCCTCCCGTGTATTATTTACGAGAAACTCTCTCGTCTAAAAAGCTGCCCCTAAAAGATACCTTTGTCGTGAAGAGCTGCCAGTTGTCCCGCCAAACAACAGTTAATTAACAAAAAAAAATAGTATTTAATTTTTTAAACTTATTTTTTTGGCCTATGTTGGGTTAAACTGATCGAGTGTTTGTTTTTCAATGTTCTGGTAAATATGCCATCAGGGTCATACCTGTCGTGAAGTAAAGTCTTTCTCCACTCCTTTTGAAGTTCAATTTTTTTGAATCGTCGGTAATCACTCACCATCAGCCATAAGCCTTCTGAAATTCTTCGTCCTGTAATGTTTACATCCTGTAACTGAATATGCTTAATACTTAATCTTAAGAACAAAGTTTTGCTGATGCAGGGAGCCACAATGGAGTGTTGCTTTTGTATTTAAGTGGAGTTAATATATTTTTAGGGGGGGGTGGGGGGGGGGGGGGGGGAAACCCAGCGCTTACGCACGCATAGACCTGGCACCTAACCCTAACCCGAGACCTCCTATTGGCAAAGGAGGCTGCGCTCCAACCCCAGTAGCTAAAAGAGTCAACACCAGACCCAGCGCTTACGCTAGCTCCAGCAAGAAGAGCCAGTAATAACATAAGAAAGATTATTTAAAGCTTTAGCATATTTTTTTCTAGATAACTCTATACATAACCAAGTCGCTTTCTATTTCCCTTTTGAAGTTCAGTTAATTGCGTTTAATCTAAACAGTTTGAACCTCTCGATTTTTAAATAAGAAATATTTTAATGTAATTAATCTTGACAATATCTTCTTATTAATCCTACTGGCAGCACTTCACACACAGAGTAAAACGGCAATAAAAACAACATACTCAATGAGACTAAAGACCGAACTGTTAGTTTGTCCTTTGTCAACCTCACAGTTAACCTTGTCATATGATACATGGGTGTTTATATTGTCTCTCCGTTTTAGTAAATAGCAATACTAAGCTTAAGAGGGGCATACCAGTATTCAGGAGCCTATTATATTTGTAATACCCTGATTAACGTATTTCTGGCAAACAAGTATCACCCTCCCTCGAGTAATAACTAGGCGAAAATCATTGTCATTTGGCCTAGTTAGTGACGATAGCGAAATGGAGGGTAAATTCTAAGCCGACGGTTTCATTCCCACACTTCCAGCGGAACTTCTTTCTCTGCAGCATAAATTCAGAACCCTGCATAGTTATTTCAATCTGTATTTTTTCTGTTGTGTTCCTGGAACAAGTCTAACAAGATAGGGCCCTACATTTAAGGCTTTCTAAAAATGTTTTTTCTATATCAAAGTATACATTGGGGCTTCGTAGTTCAAACTTTAAATTCCAGCAATATCAAGAAGCAACGCCCAAGCAAAATCACTCTTTTAAGAAGTTTGTATTCGTGTTTGGCCCCCCCCCAAAAAAAAAAATTCCCCCCGGAAATATTTTTTGTGTTATTTGCTCTTAAACTTCTTAATCTCTTCTAGGGCAGATTCTGCTGTCGTAATTTAGATACTTCCATATACAGTTCAGTATGAAAACCCCAACATCAGTGTTTCAGATCCATTAAACATTTTCCTGCACACCTATTAGATCAAACTCAGTTGTGTCGCTAGTCCTTTTAGCTCAACTGCAACGCATTTAGGCAGCTAGCTCGCTTTTTGATATCTGCCCTCGAGACATTCTTATTAAAATATAAAAATTATACTAAACCAAATGTATAAGCAAACAATATTACACAATCTACAATAAACAAACGTATTGACTGGGGGGTCCTGTCCGTAAGCATAGCTTAGCGTGCTTAGATTTTTTCTAACTGCTCTTTTATATATTTATTTAACTCATCTTTGTCCTTATAATATAATTTTCACTAAACCTTCTCAAAACAATCCTTGTCCATTAGTGAAAAATACTACCGACCGGATTTTAACTGCGATCCGGGGAAAGTCTTTTAAGACTGCATATGTATTTTTGAGTTAAGGAGCCACACAGAAACTAAGGCGTGGCTACACTAAAGGTCTAGCTTAGACAGAGCTATTCTTTTTTAACAATGTCTAGTTCAGCCGAACAGTCATCAAACATAAACAGCGTTTCAGTTTTCCCTCAAAAGACCAAATGTAAATGCACAAAAACATTACCGCACAATTAGTCGCTAGGATCAACTAAAAAATATAATACTCGTCTGTCCAAATAAACTTCACATTCTTGTAAGGACTTAGTTGAGCTTAATGGTTTGGCAGAATATAACAATGACTCGTAATGAAACCGAATATTGATTGTAACAAATCAAGTCACGAAACAGTTTTTCCCACACCCAGTAATTCCTGCAGATAAGAGAACAGTGCGATCTTTAGGCAGAACTTCAATCTATCCCATCTGTTTTTATTAGAAATATTTCTTCTGCCTTTTAAAAAGCCGCGTCTTTTAGCCTGTTTAATCTTCAATGGTAACTGAGCATCACAAACCATAAAACATGCATATATTATAATTGGGCCGTTACCCTCTGCTTTCTTGTGAAATAATTATATTTATACCCATCTTGCCCTATCCTATTCTCCACTTCCAAACAATCAGTAGTCAAATTTAGATCTAAAATCCACCACAGCCCATAAAAGTTATATCAAGTAGTCTTCGAGTCTACATCAAAAAGCCGAAGATTTTTTACATACACGATCAACTGCAGGATCTCTTAGCCTCCACCATCGAATAACTTTTCTTTATATCATCAAAGTGTTGGTGGGGTAAAAGTCCGCGCCCAAATACAGCAGATCAGACTTGCCATTTATAGCACAGTCAACCTTCTCAATTATTTGGAATATTAAAACGCATCAGATTCTCTTAGAAAAGGATTGTTTTTCTTCAGTAAACCAGCACAAAAATCCTTTTGAAAGACTTCAGAACTGATTTAGATGTAGTTCCAGAGAGTGTCTCGTATTGTTTCTATTTTACTGTACTGGCTGCATAACCATATCAAAATAGAATAACCGTTTTTACATATATACATGGTTAAGATTGTTCTGGCCCATCCGGGGTTAGTAACAACATCAAACACAAGAGAGACTGTCCACTAACAGTGTATTTAGCTAAAGGATCAACATACAGAACGACAGACCGCTAGGATTTAAAAATGTCAGATGATAAGTAAGTTTATCTTTTAGAGTGCTCCATGGAAAATTAAATTGGGGGGCCAAATTATGCGTCTTATAAACCGTATCACAATCAAGAGGGAAGCAGAATCTGTTGCGCAAAAGCTTACTGCTACTGCCACAAACTTATAAAATCATACTTTGCATCCCCGCTTTTAAGCCTGAGCTTTCAGACCGTTTGAGCTTTGTATTCCCAGATAGACCCTTTCTCTTAGTCTTTCTTTTTTTTGGCAGCCATAGAACAGAATAGAGGGGCAAATATGAGTCTGCCTCGCCCAGTACAAAAACTTCTCATGCCCTCTAGTTTTTGATTGCTATATGAATTAACGAAAGCACTGCCTAAATTAAGCAACAACAGTATAGCCAATAGGATCTGTCGATTTAAATATCTGTTTTGAATGATAGATTGCAGTGCCATGGCATATAACATCGTCAGCGCCAAATCAGGGAACATAACTATTAAAGTTTGTCCAGGCTGAAATGTTGATGGGAGTATTTTCACAAATTACAGTCTGCCTTATACTATTACGGCCATGGGGTTCCTTCTCTGGATCTGTAGGATCGAGGTCACAACCGTATGAGTTCCATTTTTTAAAAACAAAAAAAGACTATAAATAAAAAATATGGCGAAGATTTTTGACGCAATTGATCCTCTTGAAGAAGAAGAAGAAACACGAACTGGGCCCTTCAATGCAGGAAGAGCTTGAAGGAGCAGGTTCTTTTACTCCCTAAGCAACGTCAAGAACTATTGCGACAGGCGAATTCAATCATTCCATAAAAGCATAGTGGAGGACGGAAAGAAGCAGCCAGAAGTGAATGTGATCCTAACGATTTTAGAGGAAGATGGTAGGGCAATTGATATATAAAAACTGTGGCAGGAGGATGAATGTCACAGCTCCTTCAATGCAAACCCCAAACAGGTTATATCAAAGCTAAGCACAATAAGCGAAAACGCCCATATTGCTAAGGCCAGAACAATAAAACCTTTTAGAGCTTAGAGTCCTAAAGCAGCCGAATAGTCGTTTACAGAACTTGGGAGGCTGGGGCAGCCAACACAATCTGAAATACAAAACATACCTCTTAAAGATTAACTCAAACAGCAGATGAACTAAAAGCAGAAATTGAAACGAGTTTAAGTGAGGAACCATCAGAGAAACATTAGCAACATTTAATGATCCTCCATTGCCTGTGCAATGACCTCCGGGGCCTTAAGTAAGAGCGCTTTTACACAATACGAGAAGAAATATTCCGGCACAGCAAAACTTAGTAAGCTAGAGAGGGAGATAGAAAAGAAAAAAATAAGCTAGGCTAATAACAAATTAGGGCAATAAGAAAAGGCTAGAATACCGCAGAAAATACAGAGTTAAAGGGAAACAAGTGAGGGCCAGTTAAGCGCGATTTTCTATATCTCAGAGGAAATCTAGAATCTCAAACAACCAGATTCAAAGAAAACTAAAAAGATAAAAAAACAAAAAAAAACTTTCATGAAACCAGCTACTCAGGCAGAAAGAAAATGGAGTCGTTTAGAGAAGAGGGATTACAATAGAAAGTATATTACCGGCTGTTGGGATTTGCTATCTCTACACTCGATATGCGTTAAACGGTGGTGCGCCAACAGGCCAGTAACCTACGCCTCCAACGCCTTCAGCCTGGTAAACAGTTGGATTAGAAAACTTTGCATCATCTAGCAAACTACTTAAAGAAGTTAGCTGCCAAAGCGACCCCCCCCCCCCCCCTTTTTAAATTTAATTAGAAGCTCTGCTTGGCAAAAATGGTAGTGTTGTAGTTGGGTTTGTCCCTACAAAGAGGCAAAGTAGCTGGTTATAAGTCCGACCAACTGTGTGCCCGTTAGGGAGTGCTAGCTGCTGGCATAATTTTTCGTGAAATAAAGTAGTGGCTAATCCCAGTAAAAGTTAAAAACACAACGAACACGGTCTGTCTTTTCGCTAGTGAGACGGTCAGAGTGAGGCAAATAAACAGGTGGAGTGCTTTCTGTGCTGCTTTCCTGGCTGTGGGGAGCATATAACTGTATCTGCATAACATCGGGCTAGTACTTTCTTTAAAAGGATGGCGCGGGCCATGGTTAAAAGCCTTGATTTTGCCCTAGAGTTTTGGATCGACTCCAGCTATAAGATTTCCTTGTTAATAATTCTTGTAATCATGCCAATCTTAAGTCTTAGTCTAATGTCAGAGGGTAAGTCAAGATATAATCCATGGCCTACAACAAAGTGCAACCTTATGACCTAGCATGTGCAAGAACGTCTTGGTAACCTTTGTATGCTGGCAGGCAAATCAACAGCAGAGTTAATAGCATCTACTAAATTGGCTAGAAATTGTTTTCTAGCAACACATGCCAGATAATTGAACCACGATGCTAGACTTGTCTGTGCTTGTGCTCCTAATAGCCACCAAACGTACGTCGTATGGAGTCATTAAGTCTTTTGCACTCCAGGCATTGTTAAGTGCCCATTCACTTTCATCTAAATAAATGTAGCCCAAGCACTTAGGATGTTTTTGTTGTATGGATCCCACTCGAACTTGTTTGTTTGGTGAAAAGCGGAGAGGCCCGGCCAGTAAGATCATAAGTATATTCTCTTTGTATTATACACCCCACAAAATACAATGTGCCTAACCAATGATTGGCGTCTAACTTTTGTCTAAATCATTGAAGGATTAATGTTAGATTTCGTTGCAGAATCTTAAATAAGCAATAGTTTCCATTGGGCTGTTGAATAGGATAACACGCGTCTGACGCATGGGAGGGCTACTATGTAGATACGATAGTATTCGTCTGTACTGGTAATAAAACATGAAAGATAATACAGACCTTTACAAACGAAATTAGGATGGTTTAAATGGTTTGCATTGAAACACCGCAGCCAGTAGTTGCGCAGTAAATAGCACAATTTTAAACTGATTCTGAAAAAACGATCAAAGGGCGGGAATGACCATGCTGATGGCACTCTTGAACATTAGTGTTAATTGGCTGATATACACTATCAAGATAGAAAAGGGGTTTAGAAGCCTACACTTGGAAGCCAGGGGGGGGGGAGGCGTATGATTCATCTACTGCAAGAGTTAAAATTGCTGAACAGTCCAAAGAAATGGTGTTATAAAACGCTCCTACATTGTAAGTGGGCACTTCGGCTATAATTTTAAAAGGTTTCCATTTTTTAAAGTTAGTTTATTTTTAAATAGTTATAAAAAGGATGCACATTATATAAACAAGCAAACGAGCGTGTGAACATTAACGTACCCAATTGAAAAACGACTGGGGATTGAGTATAGTCCTCCCTAAGAGAAAAAAGGGTTAAAAATAAAATGGGTTAACACACTCTGAAAAAGATAAGAAAACTGGGTGGATATTAAGGGACGGGCCAGGCAATCTATTAAAACCTTAAAGCTTTTCTAAAATTGTTTTCTTATAAGTTACATTGGGCTTCGAGTCAAACTTAATTCCAAGCAATTTCAGGATGCAACGCCCAGCATTCTCTCTTTATGAAGTTTGTATTCGTGTTTGCCAAAATCGTTTGCTCTTAAATTTCTTATCTCTTCTAGGGCAGGATACTGCTGTCGTTTTTTGTCTTCAATTTCTGTTCGTTTGTAAACCCCTCATCTGTGTATTCAGAATCATAAACATTTCCTGGCACTCCTATTAGATCAAACTCAGTTGTGTCTGCTAGGTCTTTTAGCTCTACTGCAACGCATTTAGGAGCTAGCTGCGCTTTTGATTCTGGCCCTCGAGACATTCTTTTTATAATATAAAATTATAATAAACAAATTGTTATAAGCAATCAATAATAATACAATCTACAATAAACAAAACGTATTGAACTGGGGGGTCTGTCCGTAAGCATAGCTTAGCGTGCTTAGATTTTTCTAACTGCTCTTTTATTTTTTTAACTCATCTTTGTCCCTTATTATATAATTTTCACTTAAACATTCTTCAAAACTATCTTTGTCCTTAGTGTAAAATAATACAACGATTTTAACTGCGATCGAAAGTTTTTTAAAGACTGCATTGTATTTTGAGTTAAGAGCCACACAGAAGAACTAAGGCGTGGCGCCACTAAAGGCTAGCTTTGACAGAGCTTTTCTTTTTTTAACAATGTCTTGTTCAGCCGAACAGTCATCAATAATAAAACAGCGTTTCAGTTCCCTCAAATAGTCTATAGTAATGCTCTAAACAGTCGCTCAGTTTGTCGCTAGGATCAACTAAAATATATTCTCGTCTGTCCAAATAAACTTCCTTTCTTTGTAAGACTTGTTGTGCTTAATGGTTGTGCAGAATTATAACAATGTGTCGTAATGAAACCTGTATATTGTTTGTAACAAATCAAGTACGAAGACAGTTTTCCCACACCCAGTAATTCCGCAGATAAGAGAACAGTGCGGATCTTTAGGCAGAAACTTCAATTATCCATCTGTTTTTATTAGAATATTTCTTCTGCATTTTAAAAAGCCGCGTCTTTTAGCCTGTTTTCTTCAATGTTTAACTGAGCATCACAAACCATAAACATGCATTTTTATTGGGCCGTTTCCATCTGCTTTCTTGTGAAATATTTATTTTTTATACCATCTTGCCCTTCCTTTCTCCACTTCCAAACAATCTGTTGTCAAATGTAGATCTAAAATCCTAGCCACAGCCCATATTTAGTTATCAAGTAGTCTTCGAGTCTTACATCATATAAGACGAAGTTTTTTACATACACGATCAACTGCAGGATCTCTTTGCCTACCTCCAGCGAATAACTTTCTTATTTCATCAAAGTGTTGGTGGGGTAAAAGTCCGCGCCCTGAATACAGCTGATCAGACTTGCCATTTATTGCACAGTCAACCTTCTCAATTTTTGGATTTTAAAACGCTTCTGTTTCTCTTTGAAAAGGAGTTGTTTCTTCAGTAAACAAGAACAAAATTCCTTTTAAAGACTTCAGAGACTGATTTAGATGTATGTTCCAGAGAGTGTCTCGTTTTTTTCTTTTTTCTGTAATGGCGTGCATAACCATTTCATAATAAATAACCGTTTTATTTTTACGGGGTTTAAAGATTTTTTGGGCCCGCCGGGGTTGTAAAAACTCAAACTCAAGGAGATGTCCTAACGGGTTTTTAGAAAAGGGATCTTCGACAAAAGACAGAACCGTAGGATAAATGTCAGATGTAGAAAGGGTTTTTCTTTAGTGCCCCTTGGTAATTGGCATATGCGTTTTAACAGTTCAAAATCTAGGGGGATGCAGAAATCTGTTCCCAAAGCTTCTGCTACTGTCATTTTAAAACATCATTCTTTGCATCCCGCTTTAACCCTGTGCTTGCCCTTTTTTGAGCTTTGTATTCCCGATGTCTTTCTCTTTTTTTTTTTTTGCACCCATAGATCAGAATAGAGGGCAAAAATGTTGCCTCGCCCGTCAAAAATTTCTCCCCTTAGTTTGATTGTTTTATTGTTAACGATGCTCTGCCTAAAATTGAAAAAAACAGTGCATTAGGTCTGCGATTTAATATCTGTTTTGAATGTATTTTTAGCGGCCTGGATTAAAAATGTCAGCGCAAGATAGGGAAATTAACTTTTAAAAGTTTGTCCAGGAAAAACTGTTGATGGGTATTTACACTAATTACGTCGCTTTTATCCCTTTTCCCCATGGGGTTCCTTCCTTTTCTGTATGGACGGGGCACAACCGTATGAGTTTTTTTTATAAAAAAAAAAAAAGAATATAAATAAAAAAAATAGGGCTGAAGATTTGACGCAATTGACCCCTATTAAAGAAAAAGATGAAAAAAAACTGGGCCCTTCATTGCAGGAAGAGTTTGAAGGAGCAGGTTTTTACCCCCAAAGCAACGTAAAGAAACTTTTTGCGACAGCGAATTCAATCATTCTAAAAAAGCATAGGACGAGAGCTGCCAGAAGTGTTTTTGTCTAACGATTTTGGGGAAGATGGTGGGTTTTTTGTATTAAAAACTGGGGCAGGAGGATGTGAAAATGTTTAAATGCAAAACCCAAACGGGTTTTTTAAAAAAGACAATAAGGGGGGGAAAATCCTTTTGCAAAAGGCAGAAAAATTAAAACCTTTTAGAGTTGACCCGAAGCGTTAGTGTTTACAGAACTTGGAGCTGGGGCTCCCAACACAATCTGAAATAAAAAAACAACCTCTTAAAGATTTAATAAAAACAGCAGATGAACTAATAGCAGAAATTAAAACGAGTTTAGTGAGGAGACAATCAGAGAAACATTAGCAAATTTAATGATCCCCCTTGCCTGTGCAT
This sequence comes from Conus ventricosus, assembly GCA_018398815.1. Lineage (NCBI taxonomy): Eukaryota > Metazoa > Mollusca > Gastropoda > Neogastropoda > Conidae > Conus > Conus ventricosus. Next base: position 23,704 of record JAFLJL010018202.1, read on the forward strand.
GCCCCTCCGGGGCCCTTAAGGCGCTTTTACAACAATAAGAGAAAAAAACAAATGTGGCACGCAAAATTAGTAAGCTGAGAGGGAGATAGAAGAAGAAAAAAATAAGCTGGCTGATAACAATTTAGGGCAAGAAGAAAAGGCTAGAAAACAGGAAAATACAGGGTTAATGGGTTTAAAAAGGAAGGGCGTTAAGCGCGATTTTTTATTCTCGAGGAAATTGAATTCAAACAACAGATTCAAAAAAACTTTAAAGGAAAAAATTTTGAAACCCCTACGCTGGCAGAAGAATAAGGATTCTGTTTGAGAAAAGGGGGGTTAAAAAAGTTAGTTAAATTTCGGCTGTTGGGTTTGCTATCTCTACACTGTTTTTGCTTTAAGGGTGGTGCGCCAAAAGGGCCAAAAACGCCTCCAAGCCTCAGCCTGGTTAAAAGGGATTAGAAACAATTGCTCATCTAGCAAACTTATTAAAGAAATTTTGGCCAAGCGCTTGATGCTCTGCCTGGCTAATTGGTAGTGTTTTTGTTGGGTTTTGTCTATATAGGGAAAGTTGCGGTTATTGGCCGACCCCTGTGGACGTTAGGGGGTGCTGCTGCTGGATTTAATTTTGTGAAATAAGTAGGGGTAATCCCGAAAAAATTAAAAAAACAACAAAGGGTGTCTTTTCCCAGTGTGACTGTCGTGTGAGGCAAATTAAAGGTGGGGTGCTTTTTGGGTGGGTTTTGGGGTGTGGGGGGCTTATAACTGGATCGCTTTCTTCAGGGCAGGTACTTTCTTTAAAATGGGTGGGCGGGGCCTTGTGTTTTTAAACCTTGATTGTGCCCTAAATTTTTATCGTCTCGATAAGGTTTCTTTTTTAAATTCTGTATCATGCAACTTAGTCTAAGGTCAGGGGTAGCATGTTAATCCTTTGGGCCCACAAAAAAGTCAACCTTTGATGCATGTGCAAGAACGTTTGGCCTTTGTAGCTGGCAGGGAAATCAACGCAGAGTTAATAGCATCTTTAAATGGTAGAAAAATTTTTTTCTGCATCAAAGCCGTAGTTGATCCCCGATGCTAGTTGTCTGGCTTGTGCTCCTAATAGACCCAACGTACGTGTTTTTGGGGTCATTAAATCTTTTCACTCCTGGCATTGTTAGGCTTCATTTCATCTAAGATAAAAAGTTGCCCAAGTTTTGGATGTTTTTTGATGGATCCAATCGAACTTGTTTGTTTGGTTGAAAAGGGTGTGGCCGGGCCAGTAGTATAAGATATTTTCTTTTTTCCCCACAAATACAATGTGCCTAACCCATGATTGCGGTCTAACTTTTGTCTAAAATCAGTTGAAGGATTAATGTTAAAATTCGTTGCAGATTCTTTTATATCATTATTTCCATTGGGCTGTTGAATGGATAAACGCGCTGTCGCTTGGGGGGGCTACTTGTAGTTCAGTTAGTATTCGTCTGTACTGGTAATAAACATGAAAGTTATATACTGCCCTTTAAACAAAGAGATTAGGATGGTTTTAAATGGTTTGCATATGAAACACCGCACCAGTAGTTGCGCAGAAAAATAGCAAAATTTAACTGATTCTGATAAAACGTCATAGGGCGGGATGACCATGCTGATGGCACTCTGTCAAAAATTTATTGGCGGATTTAAATATCAGTTAGAGGTTTAGAAGCCTAACTTGGAAGCCGTATAAATTCATCTACGCAATGGTTTAAATTGCTGAAGTCCAAAGATTTGGGGTTATAAAACGCTCCTACATTGTAAGGTGGCATTTTCGCTATATTTAAAAGGTTCCTTTTTTTTAAGTTAGTTTTTTTAATAGTTATAAAAAGGATGCACATCTATATAAACAAGCAAACGAGCGTGGTTCTAACGTACCCAATTGAAAATAGACGTGGTGATTGTAGTGTCTCCCTTAGAGAAATTGGGTTTAAAATAAAATGGGTTAACATATTGAAAAAGATAAAATAACTGGGTGGATATTAAGGACGGGCAAGGCAATCTATTAAAACATTTAAAAATACCCGATGGTTTACTACAACTTTTTGTTTTTTACGAGAAGTATTTAGCAATTTTAACATTATGTTAAAAATTAATGAAGCAATCTTATAATTACTATGAATTTCCAGAACTTAAAAAGAAAGGGGAGTACTTTTTTCCCTAGAAGCCTTGCTCGAATTTTGGGCTTTTATGATAGCGGAAAACATATCATATTAAAACAATATGTACTTAAAAAGGGGTCTTATGAGTATGTGGGCAGTAGACCATCTGATTTTCTCGTGAAACACAATGTTGTATGTTCATTTACAACAGTTAAAAACAGATACAATTTGTTTAATGCCTATCCATCTACAATTCTGAGAGCATTGCATCCAGTTGGGGCGGGGTTTTGCGATTATCATTATATAGTTTTGGAGGAGACAGTGAATTTAAAGAATTAGTTGGGGGGTCAAAAATAAATTCATTGGATGTAAAAATAACTAATCAAGACGGAAAGCCAGTTGTTTGTTCTAATTATTAATAGTGCTTGAGGTAGAAGAGCATAATAGAAGAGTAAGAAGGACTCAGTCCCGCGGGCGTTAATTTTTATTTGCCTGAAGAGAATGTAAATAGTTCGTTCAAGATCACCCATATTATTGCACGCAAGCCCCCCGTTTCAATGTTTAAATTTTTGTCAATATTTAGGTTTTGAGGTGTTAATTTTTTTGTAAAACAGGTTTTAAAATTTGGCCAAAATTGATATGTGATGGACGTGTTTGTATTGAAAAAGGGGGGGGTTTTCGTGCAAAAAAAGATGAGTTGGCTTGAACAAACATATTTACATTCTCTAATGGCGACACAGCGTTTCCCATATGATTATTTTGACGTGGGTCTGCTTTAACGACGCCCTCACGTTTAAATGCACTGCCCAAAGCAAAACCTTCACTGAAGCGCGTGACATGAAGCAGGAGGAGTCGGACGCGTCGAAGGCGCGGTCCCCTACCCACCGGGTACCACCACATTCGCGGGCCCGCCGCAGATGGTACACTGCGGTGAGCCCTCAAGACGCTTGCCCACCCTGAAAACAGATTTTGAAGTCGGAGGAACTGCCCCCCACCTCGGACCGGGGCCAGGGAGACGGCGTCCCGACCGGAGCGCACCTGCCGGCTCCACGTGCGTTCCCACCCCGGCAGAGAAGTGGGCAGGAGTGACAGTGGAAGTGGCGGTGACAACTGCCACAACCCGAGAGGCCGACCCTCAAGATTTGCTGTGCAGGGGAGGTACAGAAAACTCGCCGGAACCTGTGAAAAAAAAAATGTCTTACTACCACAGCAGAATAACAGTTATAAACTTTTTTTGCTTCACTAAAGTAAAACGGTTCTGAGTGTTTTCATGTCACAACCCAAAGTGCGACAGCTGACTGGAATTTTAAATCATGACCTATACAACCAGCCACCTTGTCATCAAAATTCTCTCACAGAAATGTTCCATTACACTTTAAACCAATTTCATTGACTTTCCACTTCCATCAACCAGCCACACACATAATTATAACCATTCCTTCATAAAAGTGATTACAGTGTCTGAATTACATACCCACGACTTCATTTCCCATCGAGGTCTCCAAGACAATGATTCAATAAGATTATAAATCATATTCACTGCAACGAACAAACGAACAATCCGACCGTTAGTGACGACAGTACCGGTCACAATCAAGATCGATTACTCAGTAACATGCTTAATAGAATCAAACACATTTCAAGCAAAACCAAAATAATAAAATTTAACCCCGGGGATCCAAATTTCCTAGCAGGCACAATCATAATTCTAACAAACGTCATCAGAAATTATCAAGCGCTAGGACAATCACCAACTACATAAGCTCGACAAGGATTTCCGAGCGCTGCTATACATTGTCTACTGACACCACAATGCTGCGGAAAACATCTTTGAATACTGGTGCACCACAGTCGACTAAAACAAAACCCTGTACATAAATATACACCAACTGTAGGCTTCTGAGGCACAATTCCTAAATATCTTAAACACCTTTTATTATTATCATCTATTTTTTTTTCTCTTCATTTTTTAATCGTAATAACCTATACCAAACAACATCATGAATTCACCCGCAAAACTTAACAATAATTGAAAAAAACTCTTATTAAATAATGATCCCTAATTTTCTTTTCCGCCCATCCACCCCAGTTTAGTTCCAAGCGCAAACACCAAAAGTGAACTTCTACAAAACGTGTCTATCCGAGGGACCACCACCCCTCACCTATCGATAAACCTCACACACGCCCAGACACATCACATGCAGTCTGCCCCCGTACCTGGCACGCACCGCGTGACAGTCTCCTTTTGATATTAAAAGTTCCCGTCCTCCGACACCAACGTTTCACTCCAGAAAATAACCAATCTTTATCAAACTTGAAACCAATATTTCTGTACACCAGCGACCACTACCACGTACATATTGTCTTAGCACATCAACACTGCTGTAACACATCCAAACCCATCTGTATCAGTGTAGAACCGGAATGCACATTACTTCATTCCCATATGTACGGTTTTTCCTCGACCTTAAGTTCAAATCATATCTCTTTCCTTCTCTTCAAACTTCCCCACATTTAAATTTCCTCCTCTTAGTCAAATTCACATAGAAAGAATCTTTGCGAATAAAAACCGAATTAAAAGGAAATCCTCCAGTTCCGGGAACTGAAACACAAAAGTTGATGAAACCATAATATCTACAAACAACCAGCTACACAGCCTCCAGAATTTCCACTACTTTACCCGCTCACCTTAGACAACAACAGGAACGACACACAATGGACGACACCCTCAGTCGCCGGGACACTGCCAGACGGCCAACGCCCTGGTACGTGCAGAACCCGTCGCTGAACACCAAACACCGACAGTCAAGACGCGGACGACACACTGGACGACACCCTCAGTCGCCGGGACACTGCCAGACAGCCAACGCCCTGGTACGTGCAGAACCCGTCGCTGAACACCGAAACATCGATCGTCTTCACTCTGGTAGCCAAACCTTCAAAAGTCTGTCGAGGGCATACCGTGAACCCCTGCCCCAACGGCAGAAACAGACATGAGCACGAGGCCAACCCAACCTTCGCGGATAACGCCTCAGTTTCGTACTAACTTGCAGATACACGACGACACTCCGAGTTCATCTCGAAACTCACAAGACAGCACTCACATTCACGGAATTCCCCGCTCACATCGAAGAACCCCAGTTTCACGAGCGTTTGTTTACACACGTAAACCCACTATTCCGGCGAGTCCGATGTTCTCCTCCCTCCCCCCTCCAAGAGCTGACAGGTAAGCAATTCCCGGCAGGAATCACGCACTTCACGGCCACTGCCACCCTGGCAATGGACGGGCCACACTCCACAATTGTCACTGAGGCGACCTGTGTCAGTTCGTGCGTGACACCGACAATGTGCGACATATAGGCCGGCGCATCCCAGTGAGCCCCTCCAACCATCTGTCTTCCCGGACCGCCCATTCCAGAAGGTGGGCGTAGACATCTGTGACTATAAGAACAAACACTATTTGGTGCAGGTAGACTACTACTCTAAGTACATCGACATCGCCTACCTCCCGAATATCAGAGCTGCAGCTGTGATGGGGAAAATGAAGTCCTTCTTCGCCCACCATGGCATTCCTCAGCAAGTGATATCGGACAACGGAACTCAGTTCACATCCTGTGAATTTCGGACGTTCGCGGAAAAGTGGGGGTTCCAGCACCTCACATCGAGCCCTCATTACCCCAAAGTAATGGTGCCGCAGAGAGAGCCGTGAGAACTGCTAAAGTAATTCTACGGCAGGACGACATATTTCTCGCCCTCCTAACCTACAGGGCGACACCCATTCCAGACCTTGGAGCAAGTCCCGCCGAGCTAGCCATGGGCAGGAAAATTCGCTCAACGCTGCCCATGCTTCCATCTCAGTTGGAGCCTCGCATCGTCACCCCCGCAAAGGTGCAGGAGCGAGACGCAATTGCCAAGCAACGGCAGAAACGCAGCTACGACCGCCATCACGGAGCCAAGAATCTCCCAGACTTGAAGCCTGGCGACCCTGTCCTCATAAAGACGGGCAGCGACAAAGCCTGGAAGCTGCCGGGCGAAGTCGTGGAAGAATGTGCCCCGCGGTCGTACCTGGTCAAAACACCTGAAGGCCAGCTACGTCAAAACCGATGTCATCTGCAGCGACTGCACCCAGAAGCATGCAAACCGAACGATTTCCGTCGTCCCTCTACTCCCATTCATCTTGGGGGCAACACGAGGTCACTCCGAGATAAGCAGCAGCCACCGAGACAGCAGCCGCCGACCCGATCATCGCCGGTGCCAGACAGCTCGCGACTAGCGCCGCCATCACCCAGCGGGCAGAGTAAACATCCCATTGTGTCCACAACACCAACACCACCGCCACCACCCTTATGCACGCGTTCCGGTCAAGTGATCCAGAAGCCGGCAAGATTCCAGTGATTGCTGTGCATTTCACAATTGCCTGATGCCCGAGTCTGGCAGGCACACTGCAAAATTCAGTTTAATATCAAATATTTAGAAAGGTTAGTTCTGTGTATCAACTGTGTATCAACGTAGATGTGTTATTCTGTGTGCCTGGTGCCCGTGTCTGGCAGGCATACAGTTGTATTCCCTATGGATTACAGTGAAATGCCATCATTTCAGTCGTATGTGTGTTTTTTTAAATCGAGGCCTGAAATTTTGTTTATGACGGCATCTTTTGAAAATTCACCCAAAGTCCTTTATAATGGCATCATTGTGTCGTAGTTCCTTTAGAACTGTGAAGTTCACTTGCGACTCCTAGTTTCATTATAATCTCTGTGTGCTATCTATCATTCAAACGACATCTACCGTAATTGTGCTTGATAAGGCTTCGATGACAGCCTGTGTGGTGACTTCTTTATTATGGCAAGTTAACCTTATGCTGTTCAGACCCTTCATGATTGCAATATTGCGGTAATGTGTTTGAAATAATATGCCTTGCATGCAGTGTTGTAATTTTGTGTTCTATCCTTAACTATATAATCACATGCAACTACATGGGGAAGCCATAAAATCAAAACGCTGACAATCAATAGTGTCCTAAACCGTCAAGTGAAAAACGCTGTATTGAATGATGAACATGAAAGAACTGTACAAACATCATTGTGTTATAGGAAATATGAAAGAACTGCAACAGTGACAATTGGAAACTTTTCTCACATTGATATTATCTCCCCCAATAATAACAGATTTTTTTCTCTATTGAAAAGGACTCTGAAGATAACACCCTAAAGTTTAAAGATAAATGTTGTGCATTTAGTTAATTATTAATTTTTAGAAGGGGGAAGATGTGATGAGACCAACTTGTAGAGACTGAGAGTGTGTGTCTATGGTTTTACCCACTATGAATATGCATGCATGACTCACATCCTAAACATCCGGGAAACGACCGTTGTGCAGAATAAACGGGCGGCACTTCTGCCAGAGCTCTCCCCACTGTAAGACGTGTGTCCTGTGGTACGCTTGCTTGAGGGATATTTCTCCTTTTGTCTATCCTGACATACGAGGTGTGTGTGTATGGTTCGTCCTGACAAAACATGGATGAAAACCGACTGTGTGGTTCCAGTCTCTCCACTGAATCCATGGCAACTCGGTAGTCCCACAAATAAATGGCTCGAACCCAGGATCTCCTAGTTCGGAACCCGCAACGATAACCACTGCGCCACGGTGGCAGGCTGACTGTTACGAAGTTGACCCGGGCAAAATTCTGTTAGAGAGTCCATGTCCATTAGATTATTTAAATTGAAAAAAAAAAAAAAAAGGAAATAAGAAGAAGAAAAAAAAAAGGAAATAAGAAGAAAAAAAAAAAGCAGAGAAACAAACAAGCAATTACTAAAACAAACAAAAAAAGAAAAAAAAAGAAAAGGGTATTGTACCATGTGACGGGATTTCCCAGGGGAACACCGGCTGGCCCGAATTTCCCCACAGGGAAATCTGTTGCATGCCTGTCAACCTTCTGGAATCAAAATTCAGGACCCCAGGAGATGAAGTGGGCAATTCGAACAAACGGCACATTTATTCCCACCTGCTTCAACTGATCAAGGCAGGGGGGCTTCACTGTAAAAAGAACACGTTAGCTTCATTAATGCTACGTAGTCGCTGACACTCGCAAACCATCAACTGGACTTCATTCGATCGGCAAATACTTTGTCAGCCTCTTCTAGGACTATTCCCTAAATCCCCACCCCCACCCCTACCCACTGTCTTCTTCTTCTTTTTTTTCCTTTCCTTTTCTTTTCTTTTAGTTTCTTTTTCTTTTTTTCTTTTTCTTCTTTTTTATGTGGATCTTTTCTTTAGTTGTTGTTGTTGAAAACCTGGAAGTCTTATCAACAAATTCCGGAAATCAAATATGATGGTCAAATCAAGGAAATTCAAGGTCAATTCGGGAGGGCTGGCAACTACGCCGTTGCGACAATAGTAGTAGGGTCAGGGACTTTTCATGCCCCAAAAGGGGATCTCGGAGGGGATCTCACCGGAAGTGGTGTTGCGCATGCCGGAAGTAGGCGGCAGGTGGCGCGGCAGGTGGTGGGGCAGGTGGTGCGCATGGCGGAAGTCGGTGGCGGGGTCAAGGTCACGGTGTGTGGTGAGTCACGATCGGCTCGATAATGTTGACGGTTAGAAAAAAATGTTGTTGTTTTTTGTTTTTGTTTTTGTTTTTTGTTTTTTTGTTTTTGAGTCTATGTTGTTTGGTGGGGTGGTTGTTTGCTGACGTAGTGGGTTAAAAATAGATGGGGGTGTTTCGTGTTGCTGCGCGCACGCGTCGGATCGATGTTTGTCGACGCCGTGGTTTTTTTTTTTTTTAAATAAATGGGGTGTTTTCTCATTGCCGCGTGGTTGTCCGCTGACGTAGGCGTGTTAAAAAAATGAGATGGCGGTGATGACAGTGATGATGCTTAGGATGATGATGATGCTGATGATGACAGGGAATCCGTTTTAAAGTCTGTAGACCAGGAATAAAAAAAGAATGTAAATGTGGGACGCTAACAGAAGAAGCTATGGATCCAAGGTGGAAGCATCCCTTTACCTGTGTGATTGCTGGTCCAACAGGAAGTGGAAAAAACTGTTTGGGTCACTAAGTTTATAAATCCCATCCATGAAGTAATGACACCACCTCCCGATGAGATTGTGTGGTGTTACGGAGAGTGGCAGTCTGGATATCATCTTTTGAAAGGAGTCACTTTTATCGAAGGGCTACCCAAAGTAGAAGAATGGGATGATCAGAAACGACGTTTGGTGGTGATTGATGACTTGATGAGCGAAACGGATGACAGGGTGACAAAATTATTCACGAAAGGTAGTCATCATCGCAACATGAGTGTCATGTACATCGTGCAGAATCTGTTTGGGAAAAACAAAGAACAACGGACCATCAGCTTGAACAGTCATTATCTGGTGGTATTCAAGAACCTAAGAGACGCCTCACAGATCACCCATTTAGCTAAACAGATGTATCCCGGAAGATTGAAGTACGTTCAGGAAGCTTTTAAAGATACGACATCCAAACCCCACGGTTATTTGTTGTTTGACCTTCGTCAGGAGACACCCGATCATCTCCGTCTGAGAACAAATATTATACCCCCGACCCATCAAGTCGGGTATGTGCAGAAATGATTTTCGTCTCCCAATATGCAATGTTTTACCTGCAACGATATTTTTCTTTTTGGTGGAGAAATGGAGAGAAGGATGTGTTGAGATTGTATAACACACTGTGAAGTCTCTGATACAGTGTACGCTGGAGTAACCACTCTCCGTTTCGTGGTGGTAGTCCTTCTATGAGACTGAGACTTTGTGGATCTTTAAAAGCGAGCGTCCATCTACACACGCGGTTATTTGCGACCGGAACACTGACTCTTCACCATCATGTCAGCACGTATGAGAAGGAATCTATCCATGTTGCAGTTGTTGTGTGGTGCCAAGCTGCTGTTATTAAGGCGGCCCTGAAAGGGGCCTCGCCAGATTTGATCAACGCCCTGAGTGAATGTTCCCTCAACATTTTAAAAGGCCACGTGAGACTGACTCCTGCCCAGAAGAAACGGTTGTGCAGATACAAGCAGAGCTTACGCTCCCTGGCGAAGAAGGGAACATCCAGCAAGAGAAAGAAGCAGATCTTGCAGAAGGGGGGATTTCTCGGTGCCCTCATCAAACCTGTCCTGGGGGTGCTCGGAAGATTACTGGGGGATTGTAACCACATCATGGAGCATACGAAGAAAATGATTTTAGTGGATCCTCGTGTGCTAGACTCTGTTCGCGGGCCTCCAGTTCCTGATGCCACATCTGACAGTCTTAGGGACATGGATCAGCAGATGCGTGATATATTAGAGAACAATGATACAAGCGCCGAAGACAAGGCTAATATGTATCATCAGACCCTTTGGAAATATTTGAAACGTTTTGATCAGTTTAAGGAAAAACCACTGGGAGTAGTGACTGTTCAAGACACAACACCTGCTCAACCCAACCGAATCAGAAAGCAGAGACTGTTGATGACGCGTCAACTCCCATGTTGACAAGTGTGGAGAAGGATGTTGTGGAGAGTGTACCAAAAACGTTGAAAAGCAAAGCGGAGCGCCTTTTAAACCGCGTTCAGAATCACCCAGATCTGAAATGGAACCAGCGAGGGAAATCATGTGGCGAGGACAGCTGATTAAAAACTCGAACCTCGTTGATTTGGTCAATGATGTGCTAAGAAAACGTCGCCACTTTCAACCCATTGGGTGGAAATCCTTTGCCACTGCTCTCGGTGATGCCAACATCCCCCAAGATTTAGTTGGAAACCCTGACCGTTGGAAGTTTATGACAACACAAATACCCGGTACCCTGTCCTATTCTTCACAGTCTACGGAAGGCCCTGTCGGTGTGGGTTCCTCTTCCCTCAATCCGTGTTTTCTACACCACCAATGCCAACACCCCCACCATCACTGAGAAACGTTGCCTTATCATCTATCAAGAAGCCACGAGGTACAGAAGACTCTGACCAGTTGGAAGGGGAGACACCTTTTTCTTGGAGGAGAAAGACACACAGACGGAACCGGAAACAACAGAGATTAAGCAAGACTGCGCCTTTGATGGATTGGGAGTCATACTGACTACACCTGAAATGGCTCCGCGGAAAAATAAGAAAAAAATATCGAAACAGAACAGAATGTTGGGGCAGGCTTACTACACACCACAACGCCCTGGCTCTTTTGGTGGTGTTCACGCCTTGAAACGTATAACGAAGGCAAAAGAGTCTGTGCTCAAAGAATGGTTGAGTCACAAAGATGCTTATACTCTTCATAAACCTGTGCGACACAAGTTTGAGAGGAGGCCTGTTGTTGTAGGAGGAATGGACCATCAATGGCAAGCTGATCTGATTGACGTCCAACGCCTGAAGAAACACAATGATGGTTTTAGCTATCTGCTGACAGTCATCGATGTCTTGTCTAAATATGCTTGGGTCGTTCCTTTGAAAACAAGACAGGACCTGTGATGGTGGAGGCCTTTGAACGCATCCTTGAACAGGGTCGGAAACCCTCAAACTTCAAACAGACAAAGGGGCAGAGTTTCTGAACAAAACATTTCAAACGTTTTTGAAGGAAAGAAGAATACACTTTTTTTGTGACAGAAAACGAGGATACGAAAGCCTCTGTTGTAGAGAGACTGAATCGCACTTTGAAAGAGAAGCTCTGGCGCTACTTTACCAGAAAAAATACTTTGAGATTTGTGGAAGTTTTACCACAGTTGGTGAAGGCATACAACCATTCGTTTCACCGCAGCATCCAGCGTGCTCCTGCAGAAGTGACAACGCACAACCAAGAAAATGTATGGCAGACTCTGTACAACAGCGACCAGCCTACGTCCTCCTCTCCTCATCTTAAACTGAAACTAGGAGATCGTGTACGCATCAGTAAAACGAAGACATTTAAAAAAGGTTATTTGCCATCTTGGTCTGAAGAACTTTTCACAGTCAGTCGAATAAAAAAGACCATCCCAGTGACTTCCATTCTCAAAGACGATCATGGAGAAGAGCTTCAAGGAACGTTTTATGATCAGGAGATACAGAAAGAGGGGGAGAAACAGATTTATCGTATTGAAGCGATCTTGAAGCAACGCAAAAAAGCTAATGGACAGCGTGAATATTTAATCAAATGGTATGGCTATGACTCTTCATTCAATTCATGGATTCCTCAGACAGCACTGACCACCTACGCACACTGACCATGCCTGATCAGAACCAAGTAGAATCAGCTCTGACTCATGATGATGATGAAACCGTCGCTCAACGCGGTCCAGAAAAAAAAAAAAAAAAAAAAAAAAAAAAAAATCTGCGCTGTGGCGTGTGTTTGGACGACGAGTTCCTCGCGGTGAAATTGTTTTCGGTTGTCAGACGCTCCTGGTTTATGTGGTGGTAGGTGTGTCTCTATTTAATCTGAGTCGCGGTCAAGGAGTGGACAATTTGTGGGTGGCTCTTCTTGGGAGTTGTCTCGGGTACATCCTTCCAAATCCTAGCATCGATCCACGGCCAACTACCCACTGAAACCAGTATGTTCTACTTGACGTTACCAGCAACAGCTCCATGTCGTATTACCCGATAACAACGCTAGTCACTTTTTCACCAAACTACCTCAACCGTGTGACTTGAACGGAGATTACGAAGTGGGCCTGTCTGAAATTCTGTTCAGCAACACATACTTTAACATTGAAGAACAAGAAATTTGGATTCATTTTCGCCCGATGGAGAGTCAGATCAACAGTCGAAACAACTACCTGCAGGATTGTATGAATTAGCAGAATTTTTGACGCATACTTTAAACCAAGTTTATCGACGGTCTGTGCAGAAAGAAAAAGAAGACAACATCAAACTGTATTATAATCGTGCTACCCGAAAAGTGACAGTTAGACTGTATCATGCTGATAGCGTTCTCCAGATCAGCCCAGCATTAAGAGATATCTTGGGTCTGGGGAGAGACATTATGTTTGGGAAAGGTGTCTATGAAAGTAAAAACCAAGTACATCTCCAACGAGGGTTTGAGGGTGTCTCTCTCTCTCTCTCTCTCTCTCTCTCTCTCTCTCTCTCTCTCTCTCTCTCTCTCTCTCTCTCTCTCTCTCTCTCTCTCTCTCTCTTCACGATTCTGCTGGAATAACTTGATTTATTATCTTTATGACATTCCCTCCTGGGCTATCATTATGAATTTTGTTTCCATTTGTGCTTTATTTTCATTTTTCCCCCTGGTGCTTCAAAATCGATTGTCTTGCATCTTCTTGGATTCTTTTGATTGTCAGATTGTTGTAAACATGGTCTTTCCCTCACCCCACTCTCGCCTCTTTCTCCCTCTGTCTCCCTCCATCCCTTCCTCCTTCTCTCTCTCTCTCTCTCTCTCTCTCTCTCTCTCTCTCTCTCTCTCTCTCTCTCTCTCTCTCTCTCGCCCTTCACTGCACTCCTTTCGCTCAGGTCTCTCTCTCTCTCTCTCTCTCTCTCTCTCTCTCTCTCTCCTCTCTCTCTCTCTCTCTCTCTCTCTCTCTCTCAGCCTTTTCTGGGATTGCATTCTTCTTAAAACTGAAAAGGCAGAGGAGTCAAATTACCACTTTCCGCGGTCACTGAGGAGAAACAACCAAGTTTCGAAATATCGGTATATGACTAGGAGTTATATGTTAGTGAGTTTCCCTCCCTATTGGAGGATGTCTCCCTTTTGGAGAATATAAGCTTGCTGAAGGCTCATTTTGAGAAGCATTTATTTTATTTTTCCCCATTCACCTACTCAAGCACATACTGTTAGTTAGGCAGAATCATCTACCACTGCAGATATGAATGCGTATCTCCCCCTATTTCTTCAATCTAAGACATAAGACCAAGCTTTGTTTATAATTCATAATATATATATATATATATATATATATATATATATATATATATATATATATATATATATCTGAACAATTAAGTAGTGGGGGAAAACAAGTGCAGGTTAACAATTCTTCCATCATTATAATTATTTGGCAATGATTTGGAGAAAAATAAAATAAAATAAATTTTAAAAAAAAAGGGGGGGGGGGGGGGGGTTGAAGAAGACGAAAATGGGAAAACGTGTACTGTAAATAGGAAAACCCTTCACTAGCTGCATAAGGGAACCATCCCTCTCAAAGGGCAGATCTGTATGTATCGCCTGCTCCTAGGCCTTTCTTCCGCTGGATCGGACTCACAATGGAGACACGGCTGATTGTGTCTGTTCTCTTGGCGTCAAATAGAGACACACCACAGTCCGTAATTCTGTGGTGTTCTCATCACCAAGGGTTCAAAAAAGAATCCAACAGCACCCCAAAGCAGCCAGAGAAATGTAGTAGAATAAAACAAAATGGCAGTGTAGAGTGGAAAAAAGTTGCTGAAAAACTAAAAACATTATGCAAACAGTGTAAAATGTAGGGGACAATCTTTGGGCCTATGCTTGAGGCTTGATATATGTGCAAAAAACTAATAAATTCCAAGGATAAGTACTGAGCACCATTCCAGCAACTTACAGAGCAGCTTGGTGTTGCATATATATATATATATATATATATATATATATATATATATATATATATATATATATATATATATATATATATATATATGTTACGCTCAATGTGAATAATTGCCCAATGTGAACATTAGGCAGAAAATTGCCTAATGTGGACATTGGGCAATTGACGTGCTGATGGCTTGCCTAATGTTAATAATTGTCAACATTAGGCAAAAAATTGCCTAATGTTCACATTGTGCTGCTCAATTTTGTCTGATGTGAATAGGACTGCCTAATGTGAACAGATATGATGTGTGTGAGAGAGAGAGAGAGAGAGAGAGAGAGAAGAGAGAGAGAGAGAGAGAGAGAGAGAGAGAGAGAGAGAGGAGAGAGAGAGAGAGAAGAGACGATTCACGCAAATTGAAAAGCTGACAGGCACACAAAATCAACTTCAGATGCATCTACATTTCACTCGATCAGCACAGAGTCAACACAATGTTACAAAAAATAGCTGATTATCAGTCCGTCCCGTCAGACAAGACAGAAACTGGATAAATGTCCTCTCCGTTCACTCCTCACAACGTAAGTGTTTCAAGCCTAATATAAGCAGACATGTTGAGGAGAGAGAGAGGGAGGGAGGGAGGGAGAGAGAGAGAGAGATTTGATGGCTTGAACATCATGTGTAGATATCTCAGGATCCAGTTCATTTACACATTTTTACATGATCTGCCAGGGTGACAGCGTGAGTTGCACTGAAGTTTTTTTCTGAGGCAGCTGCATCGTCCTGTTGTACATTGAGTTGTACACTGACACTTTGTGTACCCTTGCCCTCCAGTTGCCTTTGCTGTTGCTGTCCGAAGTGAAAGGCAGACATCAGGAACATCTCCTGCCTTTATCAGAGGTTGGTTGATGGCACCGAGGTCAGCAGCTGTAAATTTTGGTCCTAGAAACCCTCCCGGCATCCAACAGTATATAGCCCATCTTGTTCTTGAAGAACCACAACTAACAGATTTTTTTTTGATCTGTTGGGCCACGATCCACATCTGGGACCCGCAGTGTAGCACACTGGCCAATGGACAATGGTTTTAGCAAGTTTTTGCCACGTCTTGACATCCGTGCTGCTGCCTTGGATTGTCCTTGTTCAGCAGAAGCACGGATCTCGTTGAAAGCTGGGGTATGCTGGGTTTCTGCTTCTGCTTCTGCTTCTGTTGCTGTCGCTACTACTGCTTCTGCCTCTGACTCTGCTACTGTGTCTTCTTCTGCCTCTACTACTGCCTCTGCTTCTGTCTCAACTTCTGCCTCTGCAGCTGCCTCTGTCTCTGCTTCTTCCTCTGGTTCTGCAGCTGCTTCAGCATCTGTCTCTGTCTCGTTTGATGCTTCGTGTTCTTCCATAAATGCATCAAGATCTTCCTCTGTCAATATGTCACCGAGTGCTGTACTTGGCAGTACAGATGAACCTAATCCAACCTGCGGATCTTGTCCAAATGTGACTTTGAATGGACTATGACCGGTTGTTTCGTGACGGCTGATGTTTATTTGCCACTGCACAAACTTAAGGCCAACTGACCACTTCTTGCTGTTGTTTTCCTTCATCCAAATGGTCAGTTTGTCCTGGATGACTCCATTTAGACGTTCAACAGCGCCCTGGCTTTGAGGATGACGCGGACGTCCTGTCACCAGCTTCAGTTCTGGCCAAAGCGTTGCAAGCTCTGCGATGATGGTATTAACGAACTCCCGTCCGTTGTCGGACTGCAAAATAGCAGGTGCTCCAAATGTCAGAAAGATGTCCAGGAGATTCGCTGCAACCTCTTCTGCTCTTTTGATGTCAGTGGACGCAGCACGCAAAATTTGCTGAAATGATTGACAAAAGTCATGATGTACTTGAAATCTCCATCAGGCAAAGTCTGAAAGTTGATCAGATCGATCTGGCATCTTGAATGGATATGATGACTGCGTAATGGTTTCACTACCAGACCCTTTGGAGCTTGTCTGGCTTTTTTTGATGGCAGTGCTCACAGAAGGAAATGTAAAGGTAGCAGGATTCCTGTGTGATGTTTGACCATTTCTTTTTCACCTCAGCAATTGTTTTTTTCCCACCACCGTGGCCAATAGCTTCATGGGCTGCTTTTATAACACCGAACACTTCTTCCAGAGACGCAACAAACTTGAATTCATCTTCCTTTGGATCTTTTCTCTTGCGAATCAGTCGGTCAGCAGTGCCAATGCGCAGTACTTCGTAACGTCTTTTGAGGTTAAAGTCAAATGTAGACTTGGCTCCATCAGAATTAATCCGTAGCATATCCTGTATCAACTGATCACGCTGGCGGGTGGGTTGGATGACACAATTCTCTGCCTTGCCTTCCAGTGCTTGACGCAGCTTGAGTTCAAAGGCAGCTTGGTCCATGTTGCCCAAACTAAAACAAACAAACAAATGCGATAGAAGAGCGAAAGAGACGCAGATTAAGTTCAAAGGCAATTTGGTACATCTTGCGCAAACTAAAACAAACAGCAAAAGGGACAACGAGAATGAGAAAGAAAGAAAGAAAGAAAGAGGGAGAGAGGGATGGGGCGTGTGAGGGGTGTCAGAGAGAAGAGAGATAGAAAGAGAAATAAAGATATAGAGACATGGAAGGATCAGAGAGAGAGAGAGAGAGAGAGAGAGAGAGAGAGAGAGAGAGAGAGAGAGAGAGAGGAGGAGAGAGAGAGAGAGAGAGAGAGAGAGTTTTACCTTCAAAAGTGTTGAGAAATCCAGTCTTCCTTTAACTCTGAAATGAGAGCAGATGAAGGAAAGGGCTTCGCTCAGATGACGTCCCTCATCAAAAAACACAAAATAGTGAACAACACTCCAAGTATAAAACAAGAAACATGTAAAGAGTGGAGAGTTATAGCTCAGTCCAACCACAAAGGCAATTTGGTACATATTGCGCAAACTAAAACAAACAGCAAAAGGGACAACGAGAATGAGAAAGAAAGAAAGAAAGAAAGAGGGAGAGAGGGATGGGGCGTGTGAGGGGTGTCAGAGAGAAGAGAGATAGAAAGAGAAATAAAGATATAAAGACATGGAAGGATCAGAGAGAGAGAGAGAGAGAGGAGAGAGAGAGAGAGAGAGAGAGAGAGAGAGAGAGAGAGAGAGAGAGAGAGAGAGAGAGAGAGAGTTTTACCTTCAAAAGTCTTGAGAAATCCAGTCTTCCTTTAACTCTGAAATGAGAGCAGATGAAGGAAAGGGCTTCGCTCAGATGACGTCCTCATCAAAAAACACAAAATAGTGAACAACACTCCAAGTATAAAACAAGAAACATGTAAAGAGTGGAGAGTTATAGCTCAGTCCAACCAGCACGTTAACTTGTCAAGCAACAACACCCTGAGATAACAGTGCCGGGGACAATGAGCGATTTTGTTTTCCCTGTTCCACTGGAGCACTCAAAGTCAGAGGGATATCATCTGAGCGGAAGCCCTTTAAATTCCATCAAAGTCAATTCTTCATGGTATTCACATTAGGCAAAATGCCATTGCCTAATGTGAAAGTCTTGCCTAATGTGAACATTAAGCAAGTAATTTGCCTAATGTGAACATTGGGCAAATTGCTTGCTTAATGTTTACAATAGGCAAATTTATTGCCTAATGTTCACATTAGGCAATTATTCACATTGAGCGTAACATATATATATATAGTTAGTTAGTTAGTTAGTTAGTTAGTTAGTTAGTTAGTTAGTTAGTTAAAACAAGTTAAAAGAGGAATCTTAAAACTATCTACAAATTTGTTTCAAGCGTGTTGCGCTGTCAAATAAAGAAAAATATAAAAACCAAACAGAACTGAGCAAATATATCTGGAAACTTAAAGACGCAAAAACAAGCTACAATATATCCTGGAAAATCATAAAAAGAGCATCACCATACAGCAATGTTTCAAAAAGGTGCAACCTATGTTTAACTGAAAAATGGTTAATACTATGCAAACCACACTTAGCAACTTTAAACACCAAAACAGAAATAGTAAACAACTGCAGGCATAAATGGAAATCGTTGTTAGTGAACACACCCAAAACAAAAAACCTGAAAGCCCCCAAAAAACATGTGCAGCCAACCCGCACGTGCAAACAACCGCAAACGGGAGCCCACACGCTATATAACATCGGCGGTGGGCAAACCAAAAAACCATCCTGATGACAGCGCAACACACTTGAAACAAATTTGTAGATAGTTTTAAGATTCCTCTTTTAACTTGTTTTAACTAGTGTTGCTCCCAGAGAACAGTAAAATGTTCATCCTAGCTCACCCACCCTCACCCTGTTCGGGTGGTTGCCCTAGGATGAACATTTTACTGTTCTCTCCTAGTAAACCCTACAAACAAACATACTGTGTAGGATTATCCGTTTTCAATACTAATTTACTAAACTTTTCAGATTTTAGTTTTTGCTTAATCCTATGTTTTTCCTGATCATTTTCAATAACATCATTTTCGCGCAAACATATATTAAACGCGTCTCTGTCTTTCATGTGAAATAAAAACTACAGTCTTTAACTGTTCTCTAAAGTCTTTAACTGTTCTCTAAAGTCTTTAACTGTTCTCTAAAGTCTCTGTACACGCTAACAAACATAGAGCGGAAAATCCAACCTAAATCTGGAAAATCATGTATGGCTTGACCAAGACGCTGTGCTCGCAGAACTAATTACAGGGTTTGTAGATTGCGGCAGGGGGTGTATCACGCAGCAACAGGCACAGCGGCCCACGTGGCTCCTGTGATACTTGTAATTAGCTGATTGCAGCCTTCGCGAGTGGGTAAAGCTTGGCAGCTTATCTTGCTGCGACACCGCAGTAGAGCTGAGCTTGTCAACGTCTTTCATGTCAACGCTGGCCGCCGAAGACTGTGCAAAGAATATATATGTTAAAGCAAGTTCTATGACATATTTCTACCCGCGTGACATTGTTTCTTTTGCTTTGACCTGTGACATTGTTTTTTGGGGTTGACATTGTTTCTTGGGGTTGACATATAAAAAGGTATTGGCACTGTTTATAGTTACGTGTTCTTGGAGACATGCAGTTAGTTTCAAAATGTCGGATCAGGCAACAACATCGGGAACGCCAAGAACTGTTGAAAGTTTTTTGGCCAGTATTCAATTTAAAAAAACATTTAAAAAAGTGTAAATTAAAACTAGTCTTTAACTGTTCTCTAAAGTCTTTTAAAACTGAGTTATATTTTTGACATAAAATCCACACACTTATTTCAGCTAGCTTACATTATATTTTTATAAGTTTACAAACTTTGCATAACAGACAGACAGACACGAGGTAGCGGTGGGGGCTATAGAGACCTGTCATTAAGCTGACACCCCATCGCTTAATTTACACGGAACACAGCACACCGTCAATTAGTTGTTAGTGCCAACAACTGGGGAAGGCTGGATATTATGATCGCGAAACTATACAGTTTGTGACAGTCTTGTTAGCAAAGCCCGAGCTGAACGTTGTTGTGTTCTATGGCTAAGCGTGATGATGATGTAGACAAAGCATTATTGCGGCTAAAAAAGTACTACATATTGATGATGAAGAATGCAAGTGGACCAAAGTTTAAGTAAGTGTTTTTTCCTGCACTTTTCTGGAATAGTCTAGAAATAGGAAGTGAGAATTTTTAAGCCGCTCTTGAGGGAGTGTTCTTTAATTAAGTTCTTAATCAAGTCTCCTCAAGTTCTTAATAAGTTTTTGATCAAGTCACTTTAAGTCGCCTCAAGTTCTTAGTTAAGTTTTTAATCAAGTCACCGCAAGTTCTTTAATTAAGTTCTTAATCAAGTCACCCCAAGTTCTTAATAAAGTTCTTAATCAAGTTCTTACTCAAGTCACACTAAGTTCTTAATCAAGTTCTTGATTAAGTCACCTCAAGTACTTAACTTAAGTTAACCTAAGATCATAACTAAGTCATCCTCTAAGTACAGCCAAGTTCTTATTCAAGTTAACTTATAATTATTTATTAAGTTCTTAAAGTATTATTGCATCTGAAATGGATCAAAATGAACTTTTGTTGTTGGTGGGGCTGGCATACTTTTGTGTTCGACTTCTGTATTTAGTGGTTGAGATTGTTTGGACTGCTTTGGTTTTTGTCTTTGTTTATATATTTTATAACCGTAATAACCACCCCCAGCAACGCCACCAAAAATGACAATTGCTCTAAGAAAATTCCATGAAGACTTTGGCGGTGTAGGCAGCCCTGTTGTTGTTGTAGGTCTTGAATCATCTTGTTCTGGTGTTTTTATAGCTGGCGTTGAAACAACTGGCTGCGGCTCTAGCACTTTTTCATTATGAGTTATATTATGTGCTTGTAACTTTAATTTTTTTTGTTTGTTCCACTCTGCTAATTTTTTTCCTGCTGCAACACGCCCAGGATTTTTACTGGTTACTTTCTCCACCTGATTCAATGTTTTCTGATTCTGATTCTGATGATTTTCTGGCTCGGTCATTTTGAAGGGAAATAAAATCTATATGATTAAAAGTAATTAATCCCATGATTAGCGGCGACAATAATGTTCCAAATCTGTAATATAGATCACAGCCTAGAGACTCTAATGACTTTGTTAAAACTGGATCCTGCGTTAAATCATACATAAAATCTTGTTCAGAATCAATAGGCGCAAATCTACTGACTAGTTTAGTATACAAACTAAGAACCGTTTGTCCAACACTTTTTACCATTCTCGACCCTAGTTGCGCTTCATACCTGTTATGATACTTTACAATGTCTTGTGGCGACATCTGTTGAATCTTGACTTACTTGACTTATTCCCGTTGGCTCCTAGTGGAGCATAGGTCATCCACGAGCCTTTTCCATCTCTGCCTGTCCCGGGCGGCGACTTCCAGCTGGCCCCAGGAATAGCCCAGTCGAGTTGTCTCCACCTCCGTTGATCTTCTCCAGGTGGTGCGTGGTCGGCCTCTCTTGCGTCTTCCCTGTGGGTTCCATCGCAAGGCATGGCGGACAACGCTGGGTGCTGGTTTTCTGAGGGTATGGCCAAGCCAGCCCCACTTCCTGCGCTTAATTTGATCTTCAATGGGCTCTTGTCCGGCTCTTCTCCACAAGTCTTCATTTGTGACCATGTCCTGCCACCTGATGCGATAGATGTACCTCAAGCATCTGTTCACAAAGGTCTGCAGGCGGTGTGTCGATGGCTTGGTGGTGCGCCACGTTTCACAGGCATAGAGAAGCACAGACTTCACATTTGTGTTGAAGATGCGGATCTTGGTTTTTGCAGAGATGGTGTGTGAGGTCCAGACAGGTCGGAGCATCTTGAAAGCTGCGGATGCCTTGCCTATTCTTGTTTGGATGTCTTTGTCTGTGCCCCCGTCCTTGCTGACAATGCTGCCGAGGTATGTGAAGCTGTCGACGTTCTCTAGGTCTTCTCTGTTGAGTACAATATTGTTGTCGTTGGCCTCATTGATCCTCATCACCCTGGTTTTTGCCTTACTGATCTTCAGTCCTGTTCGTGCGGCAGTACTGTCCAGGGCAGCGGTTTTCTCCTGCATGTGGCTGTGACGGTGGGACAGGAGGGCAACATCATCGGCAAAGTCAATGTCTTCCAGCTGGGAGGTCAGGGTCCACTGGATGCCTCGTTGATGGTCTTGTATCGTTCTTTCCATGATCCAGTCAATGGCAATCAGGAACAGGAACGGTGAGAGCAGGCAGCCCTGGCGAACGCCGCTCAAGATGTCAAATGGTTCCGTCAGGGATCCACCGTGTACCACTTGGCATGTTGATGGTTCATATGCTGCTCGGATGAGGTTGATGAACTTCTCTGGTACGCCATGGTGGGAAAGAAGCTTCCAGAGGGTTGGTCTGTCGATGCTATCAAAGGCATCTGTTGAATCTGTTCTATGCTAAATTCATTTCCGAGGAACTGTTTTGTTTTTCCACATGCTGCCAAAGAATACAGCCTTTCCTTTTTGGGCATAATAGCTTGCTCATCAACCGGGTCATTTGTAATCATAAGTTCAGGAAGGTTTAGGCTGCCCTGTAGCTGTAGTAGATCATCGGTGTTCATGTTTTTATTAATTATAATTATTTTGTTTTTAAAAAATGAGCGCCGAAAAGACTGTTACCAATCTTGTTTACCATTCTGCTGTTATTGGTGGTCTAAGTATAGGATACACAATGCTTGGTAAAAGCTTGTTAAGAATTAAACCAGCGGATCTTGGCAAACTAGACTTTGAGGATTCAGCAAAGCTAATTGCTATCATTGCAGCTTCGTTTGCTACGAAAGATTTTCTAGTTAAGCAAGGAATAATTCCAGACAGTATAAATATGTAAAATAAAAATACATTTATAAAAAATGGCTTCATTCGTAATGATGATAGGCGGCGCTGTGGTTAATGCGCTTGCTTTTAGCGGAAGTAATTACGCGTTTTGTAAACTACGGGATGACGGCGAGAGAAAAAGACATAACAAAGCTATGGAGCAACTAGCAGCTGCGCAAGATAACTATGAAAAGCAGAGAATTGAGCAGTTAGATTTTATTAACGACAAACTGAAAAAACAGGGTCATGCAGCTTACACATTTAAAGACGTTGACCAGGCAATAAAAGAATATTATCTTGTAACAGGCAAACCAATCGAGACATTGCTCCCACCAAAATTCAGTGACTTTTATCAGCCATCAGAAAAACAAAAGATGCAAGAAATCGTGTTTATCATCTTTGGTATGACCGTTGTGTATTTTGTTGCACATAATATTGGCTGAATAAAAATGAACAAAATCTATTATTCGCCAAAAGGATATTGGAAGGGAATCACGGCAATAAAAAAGCTAAGCCAAGCAGCGGGAGCCAGTGAACAAACAGCAAAGGAATGGTTATCTAAACAAGCGATTTGGCAAATTTATTTACCTGCACCTAGACGAATACAGAGACCACACTTTGTGAATACAACACCAAACGACACCCATCAAATGGACCTTCTATATTTACCCCATGATACGATTAGACGAAAAGATTTAAGTACGCACTCACAGTCATTGACATAGCTTCAAGATATAAAGATGCGGAACCATTAACACAAAAGAGTGCTTCTGCTGTTGCTGTTGCCATACAACTGATATACCAACGACGCCCGCTAACTTATCCTCGCATGATTCAAGTTGATGATGGAAAAGAATTTAAAGGTGGAGTGAATCAATTATTGTTAAAACATAGAGTTACCATTAAAAGAGGCATTCCAGGAGTTCACAGATCACAGGCTTTAGTTGAAAACTTTAACAAACAGTTATCTGAAAGACTTTTTTCCTACCAGTATCACAGAGAGCTTATTGACAATTCTCGCAACACAGAATGGGTTAGAAGACTGCCCTCAGTCTTGCGCGCAATGAATAATGAAGAATTTAAAGGGCTAAAACCAGTACAAGCAATCAAAAAACAAACAATAAATGTTGCTGAAGGAGACGTTAGTTCATCCGGCAAACTATTACCATTTGGATTGAAAGTAAGGTACCTTTATTTACGGGGGAAGCAGAAGGGGACACTCGCATCAGGGCAACCGATCCAGTTTGGAGTGTTGATCCATATGAAATAAAAAAATTGTAAAAATGAATCCGCCCGTGTATTATTTACGAGAAACTGACACAACAAAACAACCAGCTCCTCAAAGATCTTTTGTGAAGGAAGAACTGCAGATAATCCCGCCAGACACAGTTCCGCTTAATTAATTTACGTAAATATATTTGAGTTTAAAATGGAAGCTCAGAAGGAAGCACAGAACGAAACAAGAATGATAAAGGAAGAGAACTTGGAATTAATACGAGAATCATATGATACGTGTTCTGCTATTAAGGAATTAATACGAGAATCATATGATACGTATTCTGCTGTTAAAGAAACAATTACGAGGATTCATCGGCACATGGCACTGCATCCAGATCACTTACAGCCCAAAATCCCAAATTTTGACTATCAAAAATGGGAAAAAGAATATCTTGAAACAATAAAAAAAATTCGAGCACGTCAAGCAAACATGAGAAAAAATTTGGATGAATTGGATGATGATATGATTGATTTTCTAGATAAATTTAAGGAAAAATATATACCCGAGGGCGAAGAAGATATATAATTATGCTGTTCTCCAATGCCCGATTGCATATGAAAACTCTGGATTACAAATACTCGTTTAGGTTTGTTCTACTAATGACTTCTTTGTTACAACAGTGTGTTGATCTCATGTGATTAATCGCAGTTTTACGTTGTCATGATGAAAGTCTTATTGTTAAACAATGCTTCTTTTTTAGTTGTATGTGATCATGTTTAAAGTTACGTAAATGAAGGGATTGCCCATAGCCAACCATACAGATTGATTTGCATCTAAATACAAGAAAATTTAACTTTTACCTTTTGATCAAAGTCGTCCAGTATTTGTTGTTTGCTTTACAAGTAATGATGCGACGCCATACTACTTCCACCACGCAATCCGTATTCAATCATCTGAATCATTGTAAATCTGACATAAATCAATCTGAACTCCAAGAATCTTTTAAGAAAGCATCCCAACTCTCCCGGCGCAGAAATGTAATGCGCGGGATCCAGCTACAATGTTTCATTCAAGGACATTCAATAATTTTTCAAAGACGTCCGCCAACAAACAAACTTCATCCAAACAAGATGAATCATGAAAGACCTCCCCATCGATACACTCTAAATTCAGCCATGCTTTCCTTGAGCATGTTGAATCATAATCACTGAAGCCCTTTCCCTCTGAGCACTAGAAAAAACGAAAAAAAAACGGCCCCAAAAAAAAAAAAAAAAAAAAAAAAAAATAATTTCCCCCCTTTAGGCGGAAGTGAATCATCCGTCAACCATTCCCCAACTGTTCAATGTACTCGAAAGGGTTAAAACGCCCTTTCTAACAGAGTTGGGTAAAAATATTCTTCTTTATTGGGCAGGACTTTAAGGACATACCATGACTCTAAAGATCCCCATCAGGTGTTGCATAGAGTTCATAAAAAGACAAGTATTTAAAGTGAAACACATGTACTTTTCTGATGACTGTGCAATGCAAGATACCCTGAGGCTTTTGGTTACTGCTTTTGCAATAAAAGATGAAGTCGTAACCTCGCAAGTTATGAAAGAATATGGGCAGCTTCCATGTCTTAGGAACAAACTTTAGTTGAAGAATGCAATTTACAGTGCGCTGCTACCCTCTGAACTTTCCGCTAAAGAGATCATGGTCTCTTACAGTTGGAACTCTGCGTACTGATGAGAGCCTAAACCGTTGGTCAACCAGGCCGCCCCACAAAACCAACAATGTGATGGCTTGAGTCATACTGTTGTTGATCTTCAGGAGTCATAATAATGTCTGAGAGATACAGATCAATTAGAACAGAGCGTTACGCACATGCTGCATGCGTACTAGAGAGGATTCTGCACAACTGGACCTCTATATAAATCTTGTTCGAATGGACGCCATCCGACCTGACAACAAGAAGGCAAATGAGCAAATCGATGATTACTCATTAACTGTTTTTTTCGAGTTTTTGTGGTGCCAGCCCTTCATAGGGAACAAAAATGGGGGCGACTTCGAAAGTCTGCGTCAACTACGATATGGACTAGTTTGCAGTTTTTTCCAGTTATTAAACTATAACTTTACTGCCTTCTCACTCGGCCGTAATTAGTTCTGATATTACAGTCCACTGGGCTGATACAATGTTACATATGTTCACATCGCCGGCATGAACAGATGGAAAATTCTTGTTAAAGCATTTTTCTACAGAATCTTGTTTGCCTGATTTTTTGAAGTATGCTGCATAATTTACTCATAGATGCGTATCACTAGTATGATAGGCACCCCTGCTGGAGAAAATCATGAGGAGTAAGACAGTCCACATTGCTTTTTGTCAGGATCGCCTATTGTTAGGCTGTCGTAGACACTCTAATAGGCCACCAAATTTTTGTTTCCCATCCCATGAGTAGATATTAACAGTTATTGGTATGTTTTGTTCTTCAAACTGATCAATTTAGTCCCCGCTAACAGGAAAGGATATTCCCACTAAAGTTCAGATCATTACTGTAATGTGTTCATCGTTTAGATACTCTCCTGCGTTTTTAGCGACGTAATGCAGTCCTTGCAAGAACACACCACAAAAAACAATAGCTGTCTAATCATATGTTTAGAACAGCTCATTTTGCGACTAATGCTGGATGCAGTGAAATTAAGACTTGCCAACGATCGTCTCATACTTAGCCTGTTTTAATCTGATCTCTAAGTACATATCTCCCTCTGACCAACCAAGCCATCTCATTTTGGCTTCTTCACGCCCACATCACACTGAGTAAGCATAGGTCTGCCCAACCAGGTGTTAATCATTATGAGAAAGAAAAGTCTGTTGTTTAGTTTGAGACCCAGACCTTCTAGATTTTCTTCAATTATTGTTAAATAGTCGATTAAAACAGCTAACATTACTTTAACTGGCGGGCCTATTGATAGTTTACCTGGAACATGAGAATAGCATGCACAACACTAAGCCTGTACAGTTTCTTGGATCCAATGACTTCTAGATCAATATCATTAAAGCTTTTGACAACGCACTTCCCCTAAAGCATTCCTCAAACAATTCGTCCGACCTTCATAATATCTTAGCCATGTTGAGTTTCTTTTCAAATTCAAAATATTTATTTCAATTAAAAAAAATTCTTAATCATAATCCAAAATCAACGGTCTTATTGTGCTTGACTCATAAACAAAAGTAAAAACGCCCTTTGATGTTGTTACTGTGGACTGATAAGAACATATTTTAATGTCCTCGTTTACTTTATTAAACATTCCATTTTTATCTGCTGTCGTGACTGGCTGTTGCGAAAAACTTGCCTTCCTTTTTTTTGAAGATCAAACTTTTGTCTTTTAATAGGTCATCAAAATCCCTGTAAACGACTAAATACTTCATCCGTATGTTTGAGTCAACTAGCGCTTTATTATTGTTAGTTTGAACGAACTAAGTTTTTAAGACTTTATTAGTTAACCATCATAGCTGTGTGCTTTTGAGTTTATTTTTAATTTTTTGCTAGCAGATCTACAGCTAATGAACACACTCCAAGAGCTAAAGACAAACCACCTAGAGGTAAACTGCGGGCGCACCAACAACCTGTTGCTAAGAAACCAACACTTGTTCCTGCCGATAGAGCACTTAGATTGATGCTCCAGTATTACAAAAGTAACAGCATCCCGGCAGCAGAATACCTTCGTTTGTTTTTCTGTATTATGAAAGGTCCTGCTCTAGTTTTTGTTGCATTTTGTGTCATGTTGGTTAATCTGAAGGATTTATGTCGTGGTTTTCTACTATCCCTTCTTTTGGCGACTCTGGCGCTGTTAGGCACATTTGGATAAACCTGAACATACATGCTTTTTTAAATAATTAAAAATATTTCAGTAATGTATATCTTTTATCTGTTATGTTGAATATTCAGCTGCGCATTCATATATTAAAAACAAATATACATTAAGCGGTTTATCTTCATCTATTATTCTTTGTCAATTAGAATGTATATTACGTCTCTAACATTTCCCACTTCCATGCAACTGATTATCCTCTGGTTTGACCTTAGTCCAATCCCATAAACCGTATTTCGCAACTAAATAATCATCGAGCCTAACACTGAGAAGAAGAAAATCTTTAGACACAAGGCTATCTGTTGGACTTCTATTCCTCCCGCCTCCGAACAATTTTCTTATTTCATCAAAATGCAGATAAGGTTTAAGCCCGCTAGCGTAGATTTGGTTAGACTACCCTCAATGTACATTGCACTTTTCGTTATATTAGATTAAGAACCTTTTATCAGTTGTCTTTTTAAATGGTTCTTCATCTTCGCACAGCAATAAAATACCTTGAGTGATCTGCAGAGACACAAAAACTAAAATTCAAATATGTGTCTGCCCAGCTTTTAGGATGTTGTAGAATGGTGAATCACTCTTTCGTAATATATTGCTAATTTTGGACTGATATTTGTTGCACAAACAGCCTTGCTAAGTGAGAGTTGCTAACAAAATTCAAACTCGTAATGCGATTTCAGAAATGCTGTACTTTGCTTCGGTGTCTTAGTGAACTGATAACACGTTGTATGTCATACAAAGTTAGTTCATATGACAATCTGTCTTTTAATGCTCCTTGAAAGTATGGCGCATAGCTCACTTAACAACTCAAAATCCCAACAGGGGAGAAAAGCGATATCCACTACGCATAACCTTACAGCTACATACTTTTACCGTCTTTAGCATCTTCAGCGCCTAATCAGAGTATAGAGCATCATTATATTCGATTCCATGAAAACGCAAGATCATTCCTCTCATTCTCGTTAGCATATATTCAGAATAGGTAAAAATATGTCTGCATTGTGTAAGAAAATATTTTCTTGCCCCTCAAGTTATTTATATAAATTTTTCATACGATTGCCCGACCCAAATTTCGGCACAACTGTCCTGTAGTGTCTGTTGATTCGCGTTCTATTTTGAAAGTAAGTCGCGCAGAGCCTGCACAATCACTTCATCTGCTCCTAGGATCCTGGAAATTTGACAGTAAGAATATGATCTGCATCCATATATCTATTATGATAATTAGGAACATTAATAAAACCGTATATTTCCCTTCACGCCAAATGGCTCTTCATCTTCCTATGCGGGTCAAGAATAGAACAAATGCTTGTGACATTTTTATATAAACAAAATAAAAAAGTTAAATTATTTAAAAACAAGGCATGAATTAGGAAGGTGAAGTATGAAGATTATGAATGACCTATCCTGGGACACATGAGTGAAATGACTCCTTTGACACGCACGCTCAATGATCTCAATGCGACGGTAATACCAGAAATTACGGCCATATCATTTTACCAAACATTTAGGCCTAGAACCACCCAAACTATAGACCCCTGATTTTGAGTAAAAGGTGGTCATTTGATTGTGACAAGCGGCCCCGCCCGAGAACAACTTGTTCAGATAACAAAAAACGAGACCATCAAAGTTGTAACATGAATACAATGAGACCAAGACTTAAAGTGAAGAACAAAATCGCCTTTGCATGGTTAAACCAAAATAAAGGGTGGAGTCAGTTGCTAAACTTCAAACACACTGCAGGAAAACTCTCCAACAGATAACAAAATACAAAACCATGGAACTACAATGATTAGTCAAACATCAAGCTAAATAATAAATGTAATAGAAGCAGAAACCATTCTTCAGAAGAAACATTACCAAAAACAATTGATGTATCTTTCATTGCCTATGAGAGAATTATATGGCCTTAATCGTACTTTAAGAACCTCATAGGCGAATAAATAACAAAATGCAGCAAAACTGACTGAACTAGATGAGCGTATAAAAAGAGGAAAAAGAAAAACACTCTGAGGCTATTGCCGCCAACGCAGAGCAGATCTTATAGAAAGAATAACCGAAAAGCCAAAAGAACTGAACAGAAAGATCATTAAGACTAGAAGTGATGTCTACTAACCGTGAACAATTACGAACTCAATTTTTTACAGAATAAAGAAACAAATAGGTCGAAAAGAAATGTTATCAGAAGACACGACACTAGCAGAACGAATACTAGACACTGTTTAGAGAGCAAGGAGTCACAGTAGCAAGCCGTTATAACCGGCTTAGTTTTTTGCAATAAGTATACTGGTGATGGCTATTACAGGCGGCGGTGGTCCCCGGTTCAGTGCCACCACCTCCATCCGCCTCCATCACCGCCCTGATAAATCATGGGGTAAAAAAAAAAAAAAACTGCTTGATCATTCTAGCAAGTTTATTAAAAAAAATAAGCCAGTAAAGCCGTGGGCGCTTTTTAACGGAATCAAAGGGGGTGTTGTTAGCTGGCTTTGTCTACGCAAGCAAAGAGGTTGCTTTATGGCCAGCACTTATGGACATTAGTTTCTCTAATATTGGGTAAAGTTTAGTAAAGATAAAGACAGTAATTCCTAGGCAGTAAATCAAGAACAGTGTCTTGTCCTTTTCATATTCATGGTCATTATTTTTTTGCTTCGTGTCTTCAACGGCCTTTGTGCATTGGGCCACGGGGATTGGATTGACTTATTCTTGGGGTGTCATCTGTTTGTTTACTTCTTGTCAATATAACTGCTCAGAATATATGTCGTTTTTCCGACCTTCTGTTCGTTGCCGGCCAACAAGGATTATATCATTATTGTATTTTTATTATTGTGCCTAACTGAGTCTGAGGTCAGAAGGCAGCAAGTATAGAACCAGATACCAACAGCAAAGTCTACTTTCGATCTTGCGTATTGTAAAACATTTTGGTACCTTTTTATACTTGAAGGTAAATCAACTGTAGAATTAATGGCGTCCTCTAAATTTGCTAAGTATGTTTTTGTGCGTCAAAACCAGTAGAAGGATCAGTTATGCTCGATCTCGTTTGTGCTTGCGAACTAGCAAACACCAAACGTAAGTACGAACAGAGTCGTTTATTCGTTCTATTCCTGCTTTAGTTAGGCCCTTAGAAGTGTCTAAGATAAATGTTGTCCATGCTGTTTTATGCTCTTGCTCTATGGACCCAAGGCGAACAGCTGTGCCTGAAGAGAAAGATGTGTAAGGAGGATTCCAGTCATAGTTATACTTTCTGTGCACGCCCCAAAAATAAGGGGTGCTAGACCATGATTAAGATCCAACTTTTGTCTAAAGTCTGTCTTAACCTTAATATGAATTCGTTACAGATCCTTTCAAAAGCCTTCATGTCTATTCTGTTGCTGAATGGATTAAACGGTTTGTCATTTGGCAATGGCGCTTGCAGTTCAGTCAAATACGTCTGAAGGTGTAATAAAAATGAAATCTGTACATGACCTCACCAAAGGATTAGGGTGATTTAAGTGATTCGGCATACGACACTCCACACCCAGTTGATGCACAAAACACAGCAAAGTTTAACTGGTTCTGGTAAAACTGCATCGGATGACTAAACCACACTTTCGCGATGTGGTCGTTTTTAATAGGAGGGTTAAGATAGCTGTTCAATGGAGTACTCACCTTTACTTGAAAGGTGTCAGACTGAGTCACAGAAATGTCAAGAGTATCAGTTGTCATGTTTTTAAGATTGTAGTGCGGCCCAACAGAATATTTTGCGCCAGTATATTTAAATGCACTCATTTTTATTTCGTTTAAAAATGTTTGTAACAATAACAACCCAAGACCGTCCTTCGTTTTTAGAACTTTCTTTTGATAACGATTGCGGAACCAGAAGGGGTCGCACCCCATAAAATTTTTTACAAAGTCGAAAGGGTTTAATAAGTGAACCCCAAGGAGAAATTTTAAGTTTAAAAAAAAATTTAATAATGCGGGAAAAATTATTTCCCCTTTTAACCCTTTACCTGATGGTTATTAGGGTTTTGCCACTAAAAGAAGCAAGGGAGTAACTTCGACATTACTCTAAAAACCTTAACAATGCAAATTTGAAACAATTTTAAACCATTCAAGTGAAAAGAAGAAGTAGGTTACTTTTTTTGATAGAGAGCAAGCTAAAATTTAGGTTTTAACAACGGGACAATGGGCCCAAACCATAGTTTTGGGTTTTTTCACCAGAAAAAAACAACTTATGGGGGGGAAAAGTCCGCTCGATCTTGCATTAAACCCTTCATTACTCTATGTTCTTTTTGGTTAGCTGAGCACTGATGAAAACTTATATGAGGGAAAGGGGCCCTAAAATTTTTTTAAGAGCTCTTTCAGGAAAAGCAGCATATTGGGGTTTAAATGAAATTATACAATTTTCCCTAATTTACAGTTTAAAAGATTATTTTGGTGGGGGGGGTCGGATCTTTTAAATATAAAAATCAAAGACAAAAGGGGGGAAAAGCCGTAAAATGTGAAAACCCTAAAACATTTTTTTAGAAAAAAAAAATAAAACCCCTACTAAAAAAATTTGGGCCCCGGGGGCCCAAAAAGAATGGGGAAAGTTACTTAGCGCCTTTAAAGGTTTAACTTTAAAAATTTAAAAAGACCTTGCAGACGTTGGGGGATTTGAACAAAGGTGAAAAAGGTGTTTTGGTATGGTTTTGAGTACAAAAAAGATGTTTTCTTAAAAGGGGAAAAGGGGTTTGGCGACAAAAAAAGGGTTTTCCTAAACTAGAAAAAAAACTAGCAATGTAAAGCAAATAATGCTGGCCAGTATGAATAAAAAAATATTTCCCAAAAAACCCTGACAGAAAATTGGCAACTTAAAACCAAATTTTTAGAATGGGATAAAAACATTTAAATTAAATAACCCCATTTACTTTTTTTGCCCGCCAAAAAAGTTTCGAAAAGCATTTAAAATTTGGCCCTTTACATCTAAGTCTTATGCCGGGGGAAACAATAGTCGGAAAGAGATTAAATTAAAGCCGTATGAGAATAAACAGTACATCCCCACAAAAAGGAATCTTTTTTAAAAGATGCTTTTTCAAAAATTACAATTTTCATTCCGAAAAATGAAATTGGGAGCCCACGTTCAAAATTGATTTTTTGAAATTTCTGTTTTTAAAAATAAGAAGAGGGAGGGGGTTTGGGGCCCGTTAGTGACGTTTTTCCAAAAGGGAATTCAAAATTAGCGGGCAAAACTTAGACTTAAAAAAATTTTTAAGTTCCCGTGTCATTCTTAAAAAGGGTGGGATATTAAGGTATAACAACCAGGGGGACAAAATCAATTTAGTTAAATAGAAACAACTTACAGAACTGATTTGGGATTAATTTTAACACTTTTTGCCCTTTTTGGATTCAATTATACTGAACAATTTTTTTGACGGGAGGGGAAATGATAAACTAAAAAAGGGAATTTAAAAAAAAAATTTCTTTTTATAAAACCGGGAAACCCTTTAAATTTATGACAAAAACTCCTCTTTTGTTCTTTGATTTGTGGACAGACTGGTTGGGAAAAAAATTTTGTCCGGCCCTTTTTACAAACAGTTTTTTCCGGCTAAAAATTTTTTGATTATATTGTGATTTTCTGTCCAACGCTTGAATAAACAAAGCATATATGATAAAAGGGTTTTTTATATGGACAGATGTAACTATTTTTAAATTTTTATCCTAGCAATAAACTGAGTGAGTGTTTAAAAAACACTTTTATAAAAACTTTTTGAAGGAACCAGAAAACTTTTTTTTATAGATGATGTTGGGGCAGAAAAAGACAAGTTTTAAAAAAAAGAAACACTTTATCAAAACTAGCTTTTAGCGGAAAAACAGTGGGATAAGTGTGTGGATTTTATGTCAAAAAAAATAAATCATTTTTTAAAAACCCCCCCTCAAGGGCCAAATCTTTTCCAGACAGTTCAGTTGTTGGCCCCCTTTTTTTTTCCCCCACTTTTTAGGGTTTCCGTTTTATGTATTTGTCTGACTTTAACAAATTTAAAAAGGGTGTGGGCCCGTCTTGAATAAAAGTTTAAACTGTGTTAAAGGGTTTTCCCTTTTGGGAGCAAAAAAATACCCCCTGGTTTTAAATGTTTCAGTTTTAAAAGACTTTAGAAACGTTAAAGGGCTGTAGTTTTATTTCACATGAAGACAGAACCTTTTTAGGGAAAGTTTGCGTGAAAAATGTGTTATTGGGAAAAAGATCGGAAAAACAAAGGATTAAGCAAAAACAAAATCTGAAAAGTTTAGTAAATTAGTATTGAAAACAGATAATCCTACACCTATGTTTGTTTGTAGGGTTTACTAGGGGGTGAACAGGGAAAAAATTTTATTTCCCAGGGGAACCACCCCAACGGGTGAGGGTGGGTGAGCTAGGATGAACCTTTTTTTGTTTTCTCTCCCCCAAGGGGGTTTAAAACACTTAAAAAATTGGGTTTTGGCTTTTAAAAATATGATATTTATAATTTATAAACAGTTTTTAAAAACCCCTCCTTAAAAAAAAACTGAAAAAGCTCAACCCCCCGGGGAGCAAATTTTTTTAAAAATATTATTAAAATGAAGTGCTAAAAATTTATCTACAAGCTTGTTTTTAAGATTACTCTCCCCCAGGAAGACTTTTTTTGTGGCACGCCAACGGGCTTTTATGACGTCGGGACCTGATTTGCTTGTGTGTGCGGGGTTTCGGGTTTTCCCGCACGTGGGGCCCGTGTGGTTTGTGTGTGTGTGTGTGTGTGGTTGTGTGTGTGTGTGTGTGTGTGTGTGTGTGTGTGGGTGTGTGTGTTTTGTGTGGTTTTTTTTTTTTTTTGTTTGTTTTTTGTTAGGCCTTTCAGGGGGAATGTTTTCTAGCAAAGATTTCCCCTTGGGGCCTGCAATTATTTACCCAATTTTTAAATTTTGTGTTCAGATTTTCTAAGTATGGTTTGCATAATATTAACCATTTTTTGTGGAACCTAGGGAGCATTTTTTTGGGAAAAAAATTTTTGTATGGGGTTTTCTTTTTATGATTTTCCATGATACGCTGTAGTCTATTTTTTTTTCTTTGGGGTTTCCAAATTAAATTTTCTCATTCTGTTTGATTTTTGGGAATTTTTTTATTTTTTAAGGGCGTTTATGGTTTTCCCTATCTGGTTTTGAAAGTGTTTTCAGTAATCCCTTTTAAGTTTCGTTTTCATTTTCTGATGGTTCCGTACTTGGTATTCAATATTGCTTTTTAAGACATTTTCTGCTTAGGGGGCACCCCGTTCTTTTTTTTGGGGCAGTTGCAAAATGTCCTTTAGCACCCTTTCTTCCCTTTTTTGTTTTTTTTTCATTTTGTTAGATGAGTTTTAAATTTTTTTTTAAAGGGTTTGGGGTTTCCCTGGTATGATAGTTTAAATGGTGTTTTGTTTTTATTTTGGCCCGTTTTTTGTTCTTTTTGGAAAAAGAAGTTCCAAGATTTTTTAAAAAATTCTTTTCCCACATTTGTTTTTACTTGTCCATCATATGTGGGTTTTACCCTAGATTTCCTTTTTCTGCTTTTTTTTATTTCTGTTCGGGGTTATTTCTGGGATATTGGGTTTGTAATTTTAAACCCCCTTTTTTGGTTTTGCTTCTTGGTTTTTTTGTTGCCCGGGATTATTGAAAATTACAAGAAAGCCCGATAAAACCCCCCATACCCAAAAACCCTCCGCAAAAAAGAAAAAAGCTTGCACAGCAAGGAGTTTAAACGACAGGGTAGAGGCAACAGCAACTAAAAAAGCCTTCATAACGCTTAAAGACCACAAACCCAGCTTCCAAAAAAAAACCCCAAAAAGTAGAAAAATAAACCCCTCCAAATCCGAATTTGGGCCCAAAAAAGCAAAAAGAAGTTTTTTGGGAAAAAGGGTATGAAGATGTAAAATCAAACACCGAATACAACCTTTGGAAAAACAGCTATGAAGTCATCCAATGGTTCAAGGAACTCAAAAAACAGAGAAAATATAGTGTTTATCACATTCGACATAGTAGATTTCTCCCCCATCCATAGATGAAGAACTACTCACCAAAGCTTTGAAATTTGCCAAAAAATTTACAAAAATATACAGAGTCAGAAATGGAGATTATTTTCCACACCAAGAAAACCCAAACTCCACAGCAGAAATGAAACTTGGATAAAAAAAAAACGAGCAAAAACCCCACATTTGTTTGTAACCATAGGATCGTATTGAGGGTGCCGAAACTGTTGTGACGGGTCTCCGCCCCCCCCCCCCCCCCCCCCCCCCCCCCCCCCCCCCCCCCCCCCTCGTTATTAAAATATGATTTTCATATTCAGGGATGCAGGGGGTTTAGACAGAAGTATTTACGCTTTCAAAAACCAAAATGCACTCTTGCATAGGCACACGCACTCTGTCACTCACATCGGGCCCGCTCAAAGGTGACGGGAAACCAATAACATTTCATAGAAAATAATCAACTTTATTTAACTTGGGCTCCGAGCCCCCACCCGTCACTACACAACACAACTATCTGTATATCCAAAAATGTAAACATCATACAGACAATCTCATAAATCGCTCCCCTTTCCTTCAATTAATCTTCATTAACCAGGAAAGACAATATTCCACTATTCTGTTTGACACTAAGAGCAAATAAACGTCCATAACTTGCCAGCATTCCCTTTGGTTTTTACCGTCAGTTTCTCTCATCCCTGTATGACCACGAGCTGAAGCTTTCCACACTGTTGTGTCCTCCTGATTGGCCAAATCCCAGTTGGGGGACACTGGCAACGTAGCTTGAGTCGACCCTCACGCCCAGTCTCCCGGACTCCACCGTACTTCGCCTCTCCACGGAAAGGGCTCCTGTGGCCTCTCCCACAGGTCTTTCTGGGTGCAAAACACCCCCCCGTTGTCTGGCAGCTCCCGTCTAGGCTCCAACAGGCTGACACGTCTTGCTGTCGACCGTCCCCCCACGGGAGACAATTCTTCTCGTCGTCGGCTCCGAGGCTACAGCAACCCCCATGTCTTACGTCCCACCCAGGAGACAACGAGGCGAACTAACTCTGCTTCACGTGTATTTCTTGAGCCTCAGCAGACGGGGCGGTTTACTTTCCCTTAAGGGCACACACTTCTGGTTTTCAAGCACCTTATACATTCTAACAAGAGAGAACCAGTTTAATGGCTCAACCCAAAGGGTCCGGCCACACACTACAAGATTTTACCAATAAATTCCAAGTTTTTTTATTTCCCCAATGGAATCACAGTCATAACATACACACACACCACAGCTGCTAGCGCTAACAAAGACTTGGGTATCAGTGTTAATGCTAACCTCTATTCAAATCATGGTTCGATTCCC
>JAFLJL010018204.1:7725-12725 GCA_018398815.1 Conus ventricosus
TAAGTGCCTGAGGCCTATACTTGTTATGTATTTGTAAAGTGCCTTGAGGTCAGAAAGTGCTATAGAAATACTCCTCTTATCATTATGATTATTGTTTTTAATGGTGCTTGTACGTCAACTGCCATTTCGTCTTTCGTAGAAGACATGGGTATCTTTTGCCGGTGGACCGATAGATATGCACGCGCGCGCGCGCCCCACACACAACACACCACACACACACACACACACACCACACACACACACACACACACGACATTTGACGAGTGCGGAAATCAAAACAATAAAACTAATAACATTGTGTTTTTAATCTTGCCGATCACGAAGTCCATCTTGAGAGCTGCAGACAAAAAGAAAACAGCTCAAAACCAAGTGAAAAACTAGACTGGACGTACAATGACAAAGCTGGGAGCGAAATATGGTGGAGAAAAGAAGCGGAAACGCCAGCGAGAAAGCCAGAATTGAGGAAATGCAAGCGCGACGATGACAGTGGGTGAAAAGGAGAAAGACTGAAAAAAAGGGGAAAAAATCCAAAATGTGCAGAAGTGAGCAGGAAATTAAAAGCTGGCCTTTTGTGGGAGCGGTGGGTGTTTGTATAAACGTCACATCCGAGGGAAGTTGAACCTGAGCGGCGATGTTGACAAGAACGTTACCTGCCACCTGATCTAAAACTGCAGGGAGGGGAGGCGGAGGAAGAAGGGGGGGGGGGGGTGAGAAGGAGGGATGAGAACCAGGGGAGAAGGGAGTAGAGGACACGGGGGTGGGAGGGGGAGACAGGCGTGTTCCTTCTGATAAGGTTTCTAGGAAACATGCAGGAGCATACTTCACAGTGTCCGGGGAGAAAGTTGTGTGGTTAGTGGCAGTGCCCACTTTTTCGCCCTTCGCTTTGGGTGTATTTGTATTCCACTCTGCCCACCACCCCATCTCTACCCCAGCCCAGAACAATGAACTTCGGGAACTCACCCAGACTGTCTCCTCCCCCCTTCTCCTTCTTCACGTCATCATTCCTCTGCCTCGACTTTCTTATTCCCTGATGAGCAGCCCACAGAATTTATCTCCAGCACAGAACACTTGGACAATAATCGACAACTCCAACAGAGATGTTGAAAGAGAAAATAAAAACGTTCCACACATGTGAGTAGAGCATTTCAGACAAGATAAAGTAATACACTGAAAATCAATGAACTCCTTTGACACATCCAGGTTGTCATGCAGGCTTAAATCCCCCCCATTTTGCCTTTAAATCAGAAGAAAACGTCTTACCTACGTTTCTGACGAGAGAGAAAAAAACATGAAATTCTAGGCAATCAAGTGTTTCCTTCACCTGGTTCGAAACTCAACGCATTTGTTCCTCCTTTGTCGTGATTGTCAGCAGGCGATAGTTGTCCATTAAAAATTATCCCCCTTGGACAGAGAGAGAGAGAGAGAGAGAGAGAGAGAGAGAGAGAAGAGAGAGAGAGATAGAGATACAGAGACAGAGAGAGACAGAGACAGAGAGATAGAGAGAGAGAGGACTGCTCAGTTTATTTATGTAATCTACCAACATATAAGAACAAAACCCCGGATATTTCTATTTTTCTTCGTTTACGTCGCCGCTGTTGTCGTCGTCGTCGTCGTTGTCATCGTTCTAGTAGTAGTAGTAGTAGTAGTAGTAGTAGTAGTAGTAGTAGTAGTAGTAGTAGTAGTAGTAAGTTAGTTAGTTAGTTAGTTAGTTAGTTAGTTAGTTAGTTTAGTTAGTTAGTTAGTTGGTTGGTTGGTTGGTTGGTTGGTTGGTTGGTTGGTTAGTTACAGCAGCAGCAGCAGCAATAATAGTTGGTCGGTTGGTTTTGGTTGGTTGGTTGGTTGGTTAGTTACAGCAGCAGCAGCAGCAATAATAGTTGGTCGGTCGGTTGGTTGGTTGGTTAGTTACAGCAGCAGCAGCAGCAATAATAGTTCCACTACCACTACAATTACCATCCATACAGCAGCAGTAGAAGCAGCAGACTAATTGGAGCCACACCGCGGCAACAGCTGCAACGATAGTGGCAGAAGGCCTCTTGTTAAATACAAAAAAATATATGGTGGACTGCTTCTGCTGTAGGAACACACAATATTAGTCTTTCAGCTTTTTTTAAAAATTACATTTCTTCGCGTGATGAGCACTCTGTCACACAGCCTTCCGATGCTAATCATACCCGACTCCTGTTCCAGATACACGAAACCAAAGGGCAGTTGTATAGAGGAATACAGAGTGCAACTCTGCATGTATGTTCAGAATAGGCGTGGGTAAGGTAGAAGTCTTGGCTGTACGACTCAAATGACGAAAAAGACCAACTCTTTAGATACAGAAAGGTGAAAAAAGATAAATAGACCAAAACATTGATGTGGAAGATCTGCAGAGCAACATGCCGACTGAGACTGCCAATGAAGCCTAAGTCGTACTAGATTTGTTGCCATGAGTCAGTCGAAATAGACTCTTTATCGTAGTCGATCGGAACGCAGCTCGGGTATTGATTCGGAATCGTTTCTTTAACGTCCGCCACCAACATCGTATCACGTTCAATGCAGATTTATTACAACCACATTAAGCCAATCCTATAGAGATCAGTCGCATCCATGACATGTTCAATCCAGGCACAGCTATAATTTGCTCGCATCATATCAAACGTTCATGTTTCAAATACTGTCTTTTGCGCGTGCGTTTGTAGTGTGTTCTCGTGTGCAGCAGCCCTGCTGCCTGCTTCAGTCCCCTTGTCATAATTTAAGAGACCACTGCTAATACCCACACAAACATTGACACATCTGGCTCATATCTATCAATACTTGTCCATTTGGCCTATATTAAAAACATCTTGTTGCCATTCTTATTCCGCATATATTCCGCTCGCCTAAGAAGACAATCGACACTTCATACTGCCAGCTTCATGACCGGAAGTTGATTTCCCCGACGCTTGTCAGAACGGACCGATCTGCAAGTTCACAAAAGGCTGAGTGAGGCGTGCTTGCCGCAGCTGGCCGTTCTCTCTGCAACGGTCCCTGATCTACCAGCACCTTTCCGCCGAGGCGCTTTGTGCAGCTTTGTTGAGATTCTAATTTGAACCGGCTTTATGTCACATCCAGGCTGTTGGGAGTGTCTGAACAAAAAAATTGAAAAACATACTAACAATAGTGTACACAGCCGTCTTCCAGCCCCACCCAGCGCCGGTTCCCGCCCATAACCACACACACACACACACACACACACAACACACACACACACACACACACACACACTCACTAACGTACACATACTTGTGAATTCTCTCTCTCTCTTCTTCTCTCTCTCTCTCTCTCTCTCTCTCTTCGGGGTTCAGGAAAAATCATTCTTGTCATACAGCACTTACAAATCTAGTAGATCAATGGCTAGCCAATATTAATGAAAATAAATATGTGGCGCACTGTTTGTTGATTTTTCAAAGGCTTTTGATGTAATTGACCACAAATTGCTATGCAGGAAGCTTTTCATATGGTATAACAGGAAAAACCTTCCATCTAATCTCATCATTCCTAGAAGACCGTCAACAAACCGTTTGTGTTAACAACAATTTATCAGAGAAGCTACCTATCCAACATGGCGTACCCCAGGGTTCTGTGTTAGGCCCGTTGCTGTTTTCAGTTTATATAAATGATCTCCTCTTTATACTGAGGATTCATGTGAACTCTTTTGTGATGATACGACTGTCCATACAAGTAGCTCCAACTTAGAAGCTGTTTTCACCTCATTACAGAAGAATGCTGATATCTTAAGTAATTGGTGCAATGTAAATCACATGTCACTGAATCCTAACAAAACAAAACTAATGCTGATAACAACTAGGCAAAGAAGACAAAACATAACCACACAGCCTCCATCGTTTTTATCAAAAATTTCAGGAAATTGAAATGGTGGATAGCCATCGAGTTCTAGGCGTATATGTTGATAATAATCTCTCTTGGTCTTATCACCTTCGCAGTTTTATGTAAATCAATATCCAGACAAACATATCAGCTGTGCAGGATTAAGCATTTCTTAAACCTTCATCCCAGGAAATTATTCCTACATGCACATATTCTCTCTTCAATCAATTTTTGTTCAACACTATTTGATTCTGCTAGTGCTAATGCCATGAAACCTCTTACGAGTGTCTACAAAAGAGCACTTAAAGCAGTTCTATTAAAATCGTCCAGTCTTACTAAAGGGGATTATACTAAAGCAGGGCCCTTCCGCTAAAAGAAATGTTTGCTGTCAACAAATGTTTTTTAATGCAAAAAATTGCGTCGGCTTCAGCACCACAAACTCTTCAGTCTAGATTTAACAAAAACCCGAGGGATTCAACCAAATTCCAGGTTCCCACACCAAGAATAGATCTATTTAAATCAAGCTTATCTTACTCTGGTAGTGTGGTTTGGAATTCACTTCCACTATATTTCCGATGCACCCAAAATGCAGAACCCTTCAGGGAAAAACTAATTACACATTTCACAGTAGGTCATTACTAGTAGGGATAAAATACATATACCAGAGCACACCCTTTGTTTTGCTGCATATTAGACTGATACGCCGCTTCCTTTCTTAAATTAAACCAGATAATGATATATTGAAAGATATGGTTACATTGGTTTTGTTAATGACTGTAATATATCATGATGAATGAATGTTGTGATCACTGATTTTATTGATGCATTGTCACTAACTGATTGATGTCCTAATATTTTTTTTTTTATTGAAGCATTGTATCTATACGATGATAAATGCGTGCCCTGCCCTGGTAACTGTTGATTATATTGATGTATTGTTGCTTGTTTTTCAAATTTTATAGTAATGTTTAGTATATATTATTTTGGATGAAAGAAAAGGAAATATCATTCTCTCTCTCTCTCTCTCTCTCTCTCTCTCTCTCTCTCTCTCTCTCTCCGTATTTACGGCTGCGTATTGATGTATTGTCACTAAGTTTATGATTATGGTTTTGGGTAGTGTATGAACAGTTCAAGAAGAAAAGATGAGG
>JAFLJL010018204.1:22725-26541 GCA_018398815.1 Conus ventricosus
AGAAGGTGTTAATTCTGCTGTTTAGAGGGGCCCATTGAAAAGTGATACGGTTCTTTTGAAATGGTCTGGCTTCTAAGAAAAAAGAAAAAACACTATATGTCGGTATGGATTACGTTATAGCTTAAGACAATGGAATAGCATTGCCTGTGTGAGCCCGATGGGTTGTAATCAAACATCCCCCTGTGGAGTGAAGTACGTGAACTATCGAGTTTCCCTTGATGCGATGCCGGAGTGGGCTTTGTCAGCAATTATCCTTGCTGTCTGGATATCTCGTGTTAGAAGTTCATGTTTATAACGGATTATTTCAGCGCAATGTAAAACAGCCTATGAATGTCTCCGTGTTCTGCTTCTTGCTTCTTTTTTATGATCTCCGCCATGTTTGGCCACCTGCTCAATCACTCTTGTTGTTCCCAGGGTTGTGTGCATGCGTGCGCGTGCGTGCGTGCGTTCGTGTGTGTGTGTGTTTTGTGTGTGTGTGTGTGTGTGTTGGGGGTGTGTTGTGTGTGTTGTGGTGTGTGTGTGTGTGTGTGTTGTGTGTGTGAGTGCCCCCCACGCGAGCGTACATGAAACCCAAAGAGACGTAAAAACGCGCGCACAACACCATACACACACACGCGCGCGCTCTCACGCACAGAGAGAGACGTCAGAGAGAGAGAGAGAGAGTAAGACACAGACATAAACAGACAGAGGGAGGGTGGGAGGAAGAGAGAGAGGGAGGGAAAAGGGGGGGGGGGAAGATGGTAATACACTGCCTAACACTACCCAAAATTACACTTACTGCACTGCACTACGCTGCATGCCGCTACATTTTCCTACCTCACATAACACTTCATCACGCACACCAAAGCACATTTTCTTACTCAGCATGTTCTGCACTAGCTCATTTTTCCTGGGCCCCTCACTGCAATGCACTTACAACGCACTCCATGACGGAACAATGCAGACAATAAATCATGATCCCGTCTGCGTGCACACACACTGCCCGTGAAATCGTCCACGGTAGCAAGGAACAATCTGCATGAAATTCCCCCTGGCAAGTCAAAAAAACATTCAAAGAGAAGACATGTGGGAGAAGAAAAAAAAATAATGGCGCTTTTGGCAAGAAGTTCTCCTCGAAAGGAAAACAGACCGAAAATCAATACCGGTAAAAGCATGCAAATTAATACATATCACTACATTACAATTAGATTGTGCCCCACTACACAACAAGACATACGGAATATCACACCGCAAACACACAGTTTCTTCCAACCGAAGCTTACTCGGCGAAACAAGAGAAATACTACCCTACAAATCCAGCCTCAAGAGACAAAACTCAATCCGTTTCCCCGCACTGTGAAGAGACAAGAGTGCCGTGGTTGTATTCATACAGTGGTCTCGGGGCAGGATCCCACAGGGACCATCCCCACCACCCCAGACCTTCCCCCATGCCCGTCACATGCACCCAATACATCATCAGCCCAGACGGGGACCGAAAACCTCATTGCTATGAAAATGAAGAGAAACGGAGAGGTGAGGCAAAGTGCCATTCATCATTACTCCCACTCAGTATTCGCAGAACGACCTTCGGAAGAGCGGGCGTTTGGAAACTGGAGTACTTTTCGTTCGGTGTTATGCCTTTCGCAGATGCGAGTATAAAACGGGTATTCCACTTTTATGGAGTTGTATTTTTGGTGAGAAATAACAAGCATTATGGTGGTGTCGTATGAATACTGAAGGCAAATTTATAAGCAAACGTACACACCGAAATTTAAAAAAGAAAGAAACGTGAATTGTCTAATAATAAAAGGTAAATATTCATATTTTTTTCTTCACACACACACACACACACACACACACCACACACACACACACACACCACACACACACACACACACACAACCGAGCACGAGCGCACGCACGCGTGCGCACACACTCGCACACACACACACACACACACACACACACACACACACACACACACACACACACACACACCACACACACTCTCTCTCTCTCTCTCTCTCTCTCTCTCTCTCCCTCCCTCTCTTTCTCTCGCTCTCACCCTATCTTTTTCTCTCTCCCTCTCTCTCTCTCTCTCTCTCTCTCTTCTTCTCTCTCTCTTAGACACACACACACCACACACACCACACACACTCTCTCTCTCTCTCTCTCTCTCTCTCTCTCTCTCTCTCTCTCTCTCTCGCCCTCTCTCTCTCAGATTCTCTCTCTCTCTCTCTCTCTCACTCTCACCCTCTCTCTCTCTCTCTCTCTCCTCTCTCTCTCTCTCTCTCTCACACACACACACACACACACACACACACACACACACACACACACACACACACACACACACACACACCACTCGGAGGCACGCACGTACGCACCCGCCTACA
Organism: Conus ventricosus; assembly: GCA_018398815.1. NCBI lineage: Eukaryota > Metazoa > Mollusca > Gastropoda > Neogastropoda > Conidae > Conus > Conus ventricosus. Next base: position 25,101 of record JAFLJL010018204.1, read on the forward strand.
CCTTATTAAAGCCAACAGTACTGAGGCAATGTGGGACTGTTCATACGTCATTCTGGACACCACCAGACGGCCCAAGGTCTCCTGGGTGAGACATCCACTCGTGCGCTGCGACCCCTTCACTATAACCACAGGGTGTCAGGAACTAAAAAGACGGGGAGAGCCCAAAAGGGAGCGATGGATGGGAGAAAGAGGAGGGGCCCAGTGTGAAAGGGGGTCTAAAGACAGTGGAATAGAACAGATTTGTCGTTGGAACTGAGAACTCTCTCTCTCTCTCTCTCTCCTCTCTCTCTCTCTCTCTCTCTCTCTCTCTCTCTCTCTCTCTCTGTCTTTCTATTTATGAACAAAATAATAACTGCTAAAAACATAAAGAATAACTGAAAAGTAAACGAAAACATATTTTAAAAAAAACTAAGATCAATAAGTTCAATTTGTTGTGTGTGCCTCCTCTCTCTCTCTCTCTCTCTCTCTCTCTCTCTCTCTCTCTCTCTCTCTCTCTCTCTCTTCATATATTTTTTCAACCCTCCCCAGTTCTTTCTCTCCTTTCTGCCCTACACTTCGTAAGTTCTAACTACCCTGAATTCACTATATATATATATATATATATAATATATATATATATATATAATATATTTTATATATAAAATATATATATATATACAAACAAACTAATAAATTCCAAGGATAAGTACCGCGCACCGTTCCAGCAACTTACAGAGCAGCTTGGTGTTGCAATGACTGCAAGAAATATTGAATTATAACAAAGCTTGCTCTTATGTCTTGATTGACGAAATAGGGGAGATACGCATTCATATCTGCAGTGGTAGATGATTCTGCCTAACTAACAGTATGTGCTTGAGTGGGTGAATGGGGAAAAATAAAATAAATGCTTCTCAAAATGAACTTCAGCAAGCTTATAGTCTCCAAAGGGGAGACATCCTCCAATAGGGAGGGAAACTAATAATAATAATAAAAATAATAATATAATAAGGAACATTTAGTGCGCTTAATCTTAAACAAAAGCCCTAAGCGCTTACAGCAATAAGCCCTAACACACACACACACACACACCACCACACACACACACACACGCACACACACCCACACACCAGCGAAGGAGCAGAAAAATTATGTTTTGAAGAGAGTTGTTTTGAGGGAGACTTGAAAGAAGAAAGACTGTTTGAGTTTCGGAGTGCAGAAGGGAGATTGTTCCAGCAGGAAGGAGCCTGAAAAGAAAAAGAACGTTCACCAAGTGTTCTGGCTCGAAAACGAGGGATCTGCAGAATGCGAGTGTCAGAAGAAGACGAAGCTGTCTGGAAGGAGTATAGGTCGACAGAAATTTAGAGAGGAAAAATGGGGAGGCCATCCAATCCTTGTGCAGGCAAAAAAATTTTTTATTTGAGCGTTTTTCAAAGGAAGCCCGTGCAAAGATTTAAGCAAGGGG
>JAFLJL010018205.1:0-32500 GCA_018398815.1 Conus ventricosus
GTGTGACGTGTAAATCGAGTTATACGTAGTATGACACCCCTGAAAAGGTCGTTCGTAGCGTGGGGAAAGCAAGCGCCTTATGTTTTTGTGCAAGTTGGACGTAAGGGACAAACTGTTCAGAATGGGTTAATAAACCCCAATGGGGTACGGATCGATGGAGAATAAACATTTGCCAAACGAGGGATCAAAGAAGAAGAAACAACGCGAAACCAGATCCCTGCCGCGTACGTGAGAAAGAAATCATCCTAAATATTATCAAATGTGCAAATAAATAAATTACATACAAGCAATCTCTCTCTCTCTCTTTTCTCTCCTCTCTCTCTCTCTCTCTCTCTCCGTCCCCCTCTCTCACTCACTCCCCTTTTCCTCCACACCAAATTTCGAATTAGGTTTAATCCCCCCCTACATCCCGCATCCCCCCCACCCCTCTTCCCCCCCATTTCCTCTTTTTCCCCTTTTCCCACCACATTCCTCCCCTTCCCCCTCCCACCCCACCCACCATCCCCAGACCCAACAACTCTTTTTCATGCCGTTTCCATCACTTCTTCAAATATTCATAGTCGGCGCGGGGACTGTCAAACAACCAGAGAAGAGTGCTGAAGCCTTGACCTCGCTCTGACGGGACTCGTGTCGCCCTGGTCCATTGTCTGTGCCGCACAATGCGTCACTCGTGACGACAATGCTCCTCTCCTCCTCCCCCCGCCAGTACTACGCAATCACTTTGTCAGTCCGTCATCAAGCACGCTGCTCACGTAAGTTTGGTTAATAAAATTATTAAGTTCAAAACGGAGTGACGAGGGCGGGAAATGAAGCAAAATTTTGAAAGGGGGGGGTGGGGGTTTAGTTACCGCCAAGGACACAGACAAACAAAATACAGGACAAGACACAATCAGAACGAAGAACGAGAAACCACTAAGAGAAGATAAGTGGTTTGTCGTTTTTCGTTTTCACTGTCCTAAATGTGATTTGTTTTTTGCCTGAAGAAGACCCGAGAGTTCGAAATGCATTGTGTCTTGTCCTGTTACTTTGTCTATGTCCTTGGCGGTAACTAACCCCCTCTCTTTCTGAAGTAAGTTTTTGGGTTTTTGCCTCAGGCTTTTTCGCTTTGGCTGCTCGGTGCTGGAAATTTGATTTTTACTTATACGGCTTTGTTTGGTGTTCTGTCTGTACCGTCTGTGCAACACCAAAGCCCGGTTCTCTCTCTCTCCTTCCTCTCTCTCTCTCTTCTCTCTCTCTCTTCTCTCTCTCTCTCTCTCTCTCCCTTTAACCGATCCGTGAAACGTTTTGTGTCTTTGTCCATTTAAGAAAGTATGTAAAATAAAGCAAAACACCGGCATATTTTTGTGGGGAAGATTTCGGGCTACGCCTTATTCAGTTAAAGGGTTTTTAAACACTTCATTCACAAAGCGAGACAATTCGCGATGGTTTAAAAGGCAAGATTTCGCTCCCAAAGTTTAATCGCACGTAAATTTCCACCAGTAACTTTCCCCTCAGCTTGTACAGGAGAGAGAGAGAGGAGGGGAGAGGGGGAGAGGAGAGAGGAGAGAAGAGAGAGAGAAGAGAGAGAGAGAAGGGGAGAGATCTGACTGCATTCCTGCTGCAAGCAACACAACACAGAGAAACCCTGGGGGAAACCATTGCCAGTCCCACCGTCCATGTTCACACCTGATTCACACCAACCACACTCCTTCCGTAACCTTTCACCCTTCATCCTCCCCCTTCCTCTTATCACCCTCCAACGTTCTCCTTCCACCTCACACACCCGCTCTTTTTTTTTCTTTAAACCCCCCCTCCCATTTCCCCCCCCCCCCCCCCCCCCATCTCCCCATCCCCCCCTCCCCCCCCCATCCCCTCCCCCCTTTCCCACCCTCACCAATTCCTCCCATCAACCCTCCACCCGGCTTCTCCCCTCTCTTCCCCCCATTCAACCCCCAAAAATTTTCCCCCCCCCCCCCCCCCCCCCCCCCCCCACCCCCCCCCCGTCCCCCCCCCCCCCCCCCCAATCTTCCAATACCTCGCCGCAAATGGTTGTGTTGTTGTGAAAGGTGGGGGTGGGTTGGGGGTGGGGGTTTGGGTTTTGGTGGGTGGTGTGTTTTGCGTGCTTTTTGGGCGGGGTCTGGCTTCCCCCGCCCGCGGGGGAGGCGTGGGGGAGGGGGAGGAGAAGGAGAGGGTTTGGGGGGTGAATTTTGGGGAACTTATTTTCCTGATGAAATGCGCGGGTTGGGAGGGTCGTTTTTTGTGCTGACTTGGGGAAGCATCGTCCGATATGTGTGTGTGTGTGTGTTGTGTGTGTTGTGTGTGTGTGTGTGTGTGTGTGTGTGTGTTGTGTGTGTGGGGGGGGCCGCGGCGGCGGCGGGCCGCGGGCGCGCGGACGGGGACAGGGTTTGAAGGAGAAGGTGTGTTGATGAGATGGGGGACTAAAACCTAAAATTAAAAATTTTCCCCGAGGTTTGTGGTCATGAACCTTAAAAACCCCACGATTTGTATGTGTGGTTTTTTTGGTTTTTTTTTTTTTTTTTTTTTCCCCCCCCCCCCCCCGGGAAAAAAAAAGGCCGAAACCCGGGGGGAAAAAAAAAAAATGGCATACCTCGCCGCACAATCGCCGTTTGTGTTGTCTGATCACGCACCATGCCCGCTCGACCAAAAGCACCGAGTAGTAAATAGCGGGCTGAAAGGAGACGACACACTTCAGCGCAGTTCCTACACGGACGAGTCAAAGCCCAAGTAGAACTGTTGTCACCGCTGTGCTTTACTGGGCCAGAGGGCCACAAAATCAATAAAGAGCTTAACACCCCGATTCAACCGCTGGGGTAGGCGATGTGAAGAGGATGGGGGGGGGGGGAGAACGAGAGAGGTGGGGGTGGGGGTGGGGGCGAGTGAACTGGAGAATCCTTTCTCTCAATACGTGCTTTATGTCCAAAACAGCGCGGGTGGGGCTGTTTATATTCGTAAAAAGCTGCAAAGCTGTACGGAGGGATACCGACAGGTCTGTTTCTGCATTAAGTAAGTGTGTGTGTGTGTGTGTGTTGTGTGTGTGTGTGTGTGTGTGGTGTGTGTGTGTGTGTGTGTGGTGTGTGTGTGTGTGTGCGTGCGTGCGTGCGTGCGTGCGTGCGTGCGCGCGCGCGCGCGCGTGCGTGGGGAGGCTGTGGAAGGAGAAGGAGAGTTGAGTGGATTGTGAGACTAGTCCTGATGAAATGCGCGCCCTGCAGGGTACGTTGTTGTTGTGCTGGACCCTTGAGAAAGCTCGACCGATGTGTGTGTGTGTGTGTGGGTGTGTGTGTGTGTGTGTGTGTGTGTGTGTGTGTGTGTGTGTGTGTGTGAGAGAGAGAGAGAGACAGACAGACAGACAGACAGACAGACAGAGAGACAAGACAAGACAGACAGACAGGGACAGAGAGAAATTTACTCACTGACTGACTATGATGTGTGAACGCAGATGGTGACTAAAGCATAACACTTAAAACATTTCCACGATTGGTTTGCTCGCAGTCACTGCCAACATTACTTCCAACCCACACGTCATTTGCAAATCATCCAGTGGCTTTATTCTTCGCGCCCTTTCTCTCTCTCTCTCTCTCTCCTCTCTCTCTCTCTCTCTCTCTCTCTCTCACTCTCTCTCTCTCTCTAATGCGCATCTGTCCTTGCTCCAAACCCTCGCTCCTCTCAACCCACATCCACTTTGAAACCTCCTCATCCCATCGTGTCGAGCTCTCTGTCTCCGCCTCATCCCCACCCTCTCCCGCTTGCCACACGTCCAAATCCACACACTACCTTCATCATTTGCTTGGCAAGGAACAGAGACTGCCTTTCGCTGTAGCCAGCCAATCATTATTATAGCCAGCCAATCATTATTCAATCTTCTTTACATATAAAGTTTGGGCCATGAAAAAATGGGCGAACACCCCCCTCCCCCTCCTTTCCCTCTCCCCATCCCCCAATACACTCACCTGCATCTATAATTTCCTCTACATGGAGGAAAAAAGAAAGAAAACACTGAAGTGAAATCATACGTTTGGCTGCCGAATTTCCGCCCTAGCACGCACGCGCGCACACGGTCACACACTTAATGTACATGTGTACAGTAACCTGTGCACACATCCACGTCCGTACGTGTTCACACACACACACACACACACACACACACACACACACACACACACACACACACACACACATTCAGGCATACATACACTCAAAAATACACAACATTCGCGCGCGCACACACTCGCACAAACATTATATGCACACGAACACCTGCAGACTAAGACACAGACGAAACATACCTTATAAATACCCCCACGGTCATCGAGATACCTATCCAACCCGTTCTTTTGTCTTACTGTTTTTCTTTTTTTTTTGTCACTCCGTATTACCTAATATCACTTGCTGTGAAAAGATGATAAGCTGAACACGAACACACGCTGCGCCATAAAGATCATACATGGAACCACAACAAGGGCGAAACCATTACCCCCACCCCCCGCCACCCCCACTTAAAAAGAAAGGGAAAAACACACACACACACACACCACACACACACCCCATGTCGGCTGTGAAAAAGAAGGCCAGGCGAATCTGTCAAACTCTTCAACTGTTCTTTATTATAGACATTCTATTTACCCTTCCGCATGAACGACTCTTTCAAATCCTTATCACCCACCATGAGGTTTTGTGCCTCGCACTTCTATCCCACTTCACTTCGATCGTGCAGCTCGGTCACCGCTCACATCCGGTTTAACCATAACCCGATCCCGTTTTAACGCCAACTGTCGACGAGTTTTATGGAGATGTTGTTTTGTTGTTACTGTTGTTGTTGTTTTCGAATTAACATATGCAATACCATTATTATTTCATTGAAAAGTATGGCTGGAAACACACGAAAAGAGAAAAAAAGAAAGAAAATGACAAATTGGCATCCTATGTGTTAACAAGTCACACGTCCTCGCTCGTGATCAATAACAAGGACGTAATCTGGCCGTCCTGTTTCCCTACTTTTTTTTTTTTTTTTTTGTAACTCTATTCTACTTACACTTTTTAAAACTGTTCTTTAAAACGTAAACCAATCGCACACTGCATTCATCAAACAACTATATAAAATTATATGTAATTTGAGACGAAAAGAGACAACAACAATAGTACATCGCATATACACTGTATATATTAAAATGCAAAACAAAAAAAAAAATACACATACAACACTGAGAAGACAACTTTTGTTTGCAAAATAAATGAATACAAAAAACGAAAATACAAAACTACGACCTCCCTCTCACAGTCCTTCCTTCCACTTTTCTCCCACAGCAGGTTTCAAGCCTTCTGCAATGTCCGTATGAAATAAACGACACACAATATCCTCTTGGTTTCATCTATTTAAAAGCACAACACACACACACACACACACACACACACACACACACACACACAAACACCACACAGCGTTCATCGATTACGATATTCTTCTTTCACCCGAATAACAGACCAACCAGCATCAACCTTTGCCCGCAAGCAGAAGGTGACGGCGCTGTGACTTATACATGGTGAACTTCGATAAACATTCACAATGACCGGACAACCCTTCTAACACCAACAACTGTTCATTAGGGCATAGCAGCATCAACATATTTACTGATCAAGGCAATAGCTTCACAGCCACACGACACGACTCATCCTCTGACACACACAACACCACACACACACACACACACACCACACACACACACACACACACACAAATGGAATCGAAGGAGGCGGGCAGAAAGAAAGCAGGAGAGAGAGAGAGGGGGGGGGGGGGGGGTGGGGGGGGGAGAGAGACAAGAGAGAGACAGACAGACAGACGGACGGACACAGACAGAGAGACAGTCCCGACAGACAGACATGCGAGTCAGCGTCAGGAGTTACAAAGGGAAGAAACAAACGCAGTGTTCTATTATTTATCGTCATGATGGCCAAAGTATCACGTTGCTGAGAAAACACACACACACACACACACACACACACACACACACACACATTCGGGGAGGGGTTAGTACACGAAACGGTGCCACAAGCAGACTGACCTCTCCCTCCCCGGCACCCACCCCTTCACTGTCTCCCCCACGAAACCTCTCTCTCCCCTCTCTAATGTTGTTCTCGTTTGTTTTTATTTAACATCTCTCTCTCTCTCTCTCCCTCTCTCTCTCTCTCCCCCCCCCCCCCCCCCCCCTCTCTCTCTCTCTCTCTCCTACACCCTTTTGACAGATAAAGCAAGCAAGACAGGATCGATTCCATGGCGGCCTCTCTCTCTCTCTCTCTCTCTTCTCTATCTCTCTCTCTCTCTCTCTCTCTCTCCTCCCCCTTTCCCGACCTCATCGTTCTCACCTTCCCCTTCCTCTCTCTCTGCTCTCTTCTTTGCGGTGGAGAGGAGCAGTGTTTGCCGTACAGTCTGTGGGAAAAGCGGTTGCTCCGGCGCTACGCTGGGATCAATTACCCGACGCAAGCAGTCTGCTTGTGTAGCTCCAGCGGTCTCTGTCTCTCCCTCTTTATCTCTGTCTCGCTCTGGCTCTCTTCCCCCCCCCCCCCCTCCCCTCAGGGCCCTCACACCCACCCTTTGGAACCATAGGGGGCAGAAGAGGAGGGAATGAAGAGGAGGGAGGGAAGCACGGCAATAATTGGTGGGTAGAAGGACTGGGGAGAAGGGAGAGTGGGGTGGGGCAGGAGGCGAGGAGAAGAGGAGGGGGGGGGGGCGGGAAGTAGGAGATAGTGGTGGTGGAGGTTAATCTGCGATCTATTATTACGTGTAAACGTGCTCAGGTGTTGGCTGGTGGGTTTCTCTGGCAGTTGCCGTTTCCTCCTGACTTCCACAGTTCCCATAACACCAGACTGTCTTCTGCTGGAGCGGAGAGTATGGCAGAGTATCATGGCGGGCGTTGTTAGTACACAGCTACAGGGACAGTGAAGCTCAGTGGTTGGTTTCTCAGCCAAGATAGCAATGCAACGCACGTCAAAGTGCAATACAGAGAGAGAGAGAGAGAGAGAGAGAGAGAGAGGAAGAGAGAGAGAGAGAGAGAGAGAGAGAGAGAGAGACGAGACTAAGAGACAAGAGCACCAAGAGAGCGAGAAAGAAAAGAAAGAATTAAAAAAAAGAAAGAAACACACACACGCACACACACAAAGTACATAAAACACAAATACACAAAGTACATAAAACACACACACACACACACATACACACACACATACACAAAAGCATATTCATACACGACTGCAGAATGCACAGCTTTTGTCTTTTTCTCAAAAATGTTCGTACTTTCTGCTCCTGAAACACCACCAAAACACACGACTCTGCAACACACACCACACACACACACACACACACACACACACACACACACACACACACACGTTCTGCGATATAAACTCACAAAGAAAATGAAAAAATAAAAACATTAAATGGGCGACAAAGGTAGCAAAAAAACAGCGAACGGCAGTGTATGGCGACAGCACTAAAAACGACGAGTCTGACAGGCATGAGAAAGATACAGGCACTGAATTTCCAAAAGTGTGGATACAACCGACACAGAATCAGACACAGCCTGCAGGTATCCATCCCCACAGATGTGGCAGGATTGTGTATGCGGGTGGGGGGTGGGGGGTGGGGGTACTGTTCCTGCAGACACTGTTGCTGCCAGTGACATCTTACTGCTGACACGGGCAGCGAGCGAGCATCATCAGTCACGAAAGACGGAGACCCGTTCAGCCAGCCTTCCTTTTCCCTGCGGTTTTAATTCGTACGTCGGTTAGATAGCATCACTTCTCCACTTTCACACGTCATCGGACAGGATGAGTAGCTTCCCCTTCTTTTTTTCTACGCATGGTGCATTTAGACAGCGTTTACTGTCTGCAGTACCATCGACATGTGTCGTTCAGGCAGCATCAATTTCCCTACAAGTGTCATTCTGACAATTCTACATCAACTTCTGTTGTCCAGACTTTTCTTCTGTGTTTATTTTACTCCATGTTCGCCAAGCTTGCGTTCCTACGTTTTTCCTTTGTGTTACAGCTGTACTCCCCCCTTCCCTATGCTTTGGGCATATGCCATTCAACCAGAACTGCGGAACTCTGTGCGTGTGAGAAAGAGAAGAGAGAGAGAGAGAGAGAGAGAGAGAGGAGAGGAGTGAGAGGAGAGAGAGAGAGGATGAGGAGGGAGAGAGAGAGTGTGTGTTGTGTGTGTTGTGTGTGTGTGTGTGTGTTTGGCAGCATCTTCCCCGTTACGTGTGTCGCTGAGCCAGCTCTTCCTTTTTTTCTTCCAACATGTGATGACATCATCGCACGTTTCCTGTGAAGGTAACCCAGTTTCGTTTTGAAAACTGTCGAGGCGGGAGGCGACAGTCAGCCAGCAGTGGGAACAGGAGGTGTGGGGGGAGAAAAGGGCAGCGCTGTCTGAACCAAGCTCAGCCCTTTGCCACAGCCCGTGTAATGATAGGAGGTAATGCGCCAGAAATAAATACCCCACTGACTTGTTGGTCCACGGCTCTGTCTCCTCCTCACCCACCCCACCCCACGCTCTCCCGTCTGCAAACAGCCAGAGCCTGCCTGCCCGCCTGCCAGCCTGACACAGGCAGCCGCAGGCCGATGCCAGGTTGGTGGCAGCAGCCTGCTAACCCATCAAGGCAGGCTTGTTGAATCAATAGACCAAACAGTCACTTGCCCTGCAATTATTGGTCGCCTTTCAAACGCTCCCCTGGTCGATGCTTTGATATCTGATCGCCTCCGACGGAATCGCTTGAGCCTGTGGCCGTGTGCTGGCTGCTCGCTGCTCACCGTCTTTGGGAACGGCGCTCGGTCGGTGTGCAGATCTGTTTGTGGAAACGTGTGTTTTAAAGAACAGACACTACATGCAAGAATGGAAAAGATACTGAGAGAGCGCGTGCATAACTGTGAGAAAGCGTGGCGTGCATACAGAGCACAGGACAAAGCTTTTCCCTGACCTACGACCATAGCAAAGCTTTACCTGCATGCAAAACCACCTGCTCGTCAACTGGCGATCTTTTTCAAATCTAACACCACTATAATACCACAAGAACGGGGGGGGGGGGGGGGGGGGGGGGGGGGGGGGGGGGGGGGACAATTCCCTGTTGTCCGCTCTGTTGTAACCGTTGTGCCCCAATTCTGATTGCCACTGCCTCATGACTCGCCAATCATTCGCCATGAATACACAACGATAATCGATGTCATCAACAGCGACGTAAAAATACGGTTTCCACAAGCGGAAATCCCCAGCTGTCGTGATGATTATTCCATAACGGCAACATTACGCTGAACTTTACTTCTCGCGCAGCAGTCGGTTTCTTCTTCTTCATCTGCTCGTTCGCACAGACAGGAACCCCAGATGCACTGCTGAAGGCTGCCGTCCGGCGGAGGTCCTCCAAGATCCGTAGAGTTTCTTCCCTCATCGGATGGTCATCAAGGCCAGGTCTCTGCTCTCAGTCATGGTCATAGCATTTAAACCGAGCCACACCGCCGTCTGGCTCTGCCACGAAACGGGGCACGGGACCACCATATCTTTGGGTTGGGCCCCTTTGAGTCACAGGGACCCGCACATCTTTCCACCCTGGCGGTCCTCGACGGTCCGAGCACCATATCTAGATTCTCTAAGGTTGGTCTGTCATAGAGCGGGGATGCTTGTGCTGCCGTTCGCCCTGACAAGTCAGGAACCAGCACATCCGACTTCGCCTTGCCATTTATCCCATGGCTTGGGTACGGCTTGGAGCAGTGTCAGGTCGTGTCCACGCGCCGGTTGGCCTGCCCATAATCCCTTCCTTTCCTCGGTGGGGCCCTTACTCCTCCATCTGGACTGGTCTGAGCCTGCGGCTTTTCCCTTATTGGAGAGGCCGAGATCCCTAGTTTTAATATATCGCCATATTCCGCTCCGAGCCGCGTTAGTGGAAAACAATCTGCCCCATGTCCCCCTGAGGAAACACCCACATTAAACGAGGCGAGAAGGAGCGGACTACGGTTTTCCCCATTTCTTAATGGAAGAAAGGGATCTTCGCAGATCTCAGTCGTTGAAACACGTTATCCGTTGCCCACAGGGCTGTCCGCAGTATTCACCACTGATTCCGAAGACAAGTGATCCCACGCCCCTTGGGCAGTCCTCTCAGCCAGCAGCTGTTGTCCTACCCGCGAGTGTACAAACGTTGCACAAGTACCTGTATTGCCTGCATGCGTGCGTAGTGAGAATGCACTTATTTTCTCATATGACCAAGAAGATAGATAAATGGGGGGGGGGGGGGGGGGGGGGGGGGGTGGGGACTTCACCTAGTTGACTTCTGTTTGTTTTTTATACGCTTTTAGACAATTATTTTGTGTGGTATTTTTGGTGGAAGCATGGGGGGGGGGGGGGGGCGAAGGCGACAGGGTAAGAGGGGGAGTCATCAAAAACATTGTGAGAAGCTGAATGGCAATTATGATTTGTTAACGTTATAAGTTGAGCCTCATCTTCTGTCTGCCTTAACGTTTTACCATCATCTCAGGGCCTCTGAATATCTTCACTTAGCCTACACACATACCCACAACCCCTCCACCACCACCTCATCTCCCTCCTCTCTCTCTCTCTCGTCTCTCTCTCATCTCTCTCTCATCTCATCTCTCTCTCTCCCTCTCTCTCTCTCAAACACTCAGGGCCTATCAAGACGTTCTCTGAAGTGTCACACTCACCCAGACCCACACACATACACCTCTTCTCCTCGTTCACGTCCCCCGGACCAATTCCTCTCTCTCCATCTCTCTCTCTCTCTATATAGATATATTATATATATATATTTAGAGAGAGAGAGAGAGAGAGAGAGAGAGAGAGAGAGAAGAGAGAGAGAGATACTCTCTCTCAAACACGCACACTACAGTCTCTCACACTCTAGAGCACGGCACCACAGTCAGTCTCCACACACACCCTAACGTCTAAACTCATCACCTCGATCCCACCGTCACAACCACCCCTTCCCTCCCCCCCCCCCCCCCCCCGCCCCCTCCTATCATCCGCGCAGTTGTCCACTTGCCACATGACACCATCCAAGCAATACAGATGACCCCTCAACCAACGCTCCATGTATTCCTCGATCAGTCAGTGGTTATCATTTGCCTGTTTTGTTTTAGTAACCCCACTCAGCCCCCACATACTGCAGACATCCTGCAGCACCAATGAGATATCATGTGCTGTCGTTGATTCAGTCACTTCGGGTTTTGATTCATCACACACTGTATAACAGAGCTACCCACCCTATATAATGATCCCCACCAGACTGCCTGGCATACGCAGGCTGCCAGGCAGGTGCACGCACACGCACAACGAAACGGATATTTTCGGAGGTTTTGTTTAAAAATCATTTCATGTCACTTCCTTGGCTGTTTTAGAACCTTCCCTACCTCCACTGCATTCCATTCCGAGCCACTTCTATTCACAGTACCAAATGATATGTATACACGTAAACAAACCTACAGAGGTATCTGTGTGTGTGTGTGAGTGTGTGTGTGTGTGTGTGTGTGTGTGTGTGTGTGTGTGTGTGTGCGCGCGTGCGTGGTGCGCGTGTGTGTGCGTGTTAGAGAAAGAGAGAGAGGAACAGAGAGAGAGAGAGAGAGATGGAAGTCACAAACGTTTCAGTGTTTAGTCACTACACGCAACGACCCGTTAATATCCACCACCACCACCCACCATCCCACCTCCCAAAGACACCCGAAAGAACTGAGCGCGAGAGAGCGGAAAACAAAACAGAACGGCGAGGAGGGGGGTGGGGTTTGAAGACAGGTGAAAAAACAGGCAGGTGGGTACTAAAATGACGCCTGGTTTCACACCATCCCCGGCCTCTCAACAACCCAACAAAACCCCCACGACACAGCCACGTTAAAGCCTCCCAACGGCGCAGTTAGTAGAACCACCAGGCTTACTGAGAGTCAACCGTGACCTCCCCCCCCCCCCCCCCCCCACACACAATCCCATACTGCCCATGTAAATCATAAACTATCTGTACACAATGCTTCGGGTCCTCGGTGTGTGTGTGTGTGGTACCAGTCTCCCTTCTCCTTGGTAAGGAGTCTTGCGACGTCATGTAGCCACAAAAAGATCCACAAAAAAACCGCCATAGCTTAAGGTGTTTTCAATCCCAGACCTCCCACCCCACTTTTTTTAAAAACCCACCAACCCCACCCGCTCTCTCCCCCCACACCTAACTTGACTGAAACCGATAACCTGCGATTAACTCGCGGGCCATAATGTCGTCTGCTCACAATCACTGGGACCGACTGTTCACGCTCCTATCATTCTTTTATTCATATTTCCCCCCTATTCTACACCCCCCCCCCACCCCCCCCCCAATACTACAATACTACTGTATTCGTTTACACTCTGTTACTGTTGATGTTTCTGTCTTTTTGCTCAGGATCTTTCAACCGATTTAGCTCAACTTAAACCGAGTAAAGAAGGCCAGTTGACAAATTTACCACCCCCACATTTACCAATAATTACAATGAAAACAAGAAAAAAAGCTGTACATCCTAAGCAGCCGAAGAGGCTGGTCTGAAGGGACTGTTCGATATTGCTTTGTTAACGTTTTCCCCAAAAAAATCCACTGCGAGTTTAGCCTCAAAAAAGCACAGTCGCCTTCATTTCGTCGCCATGAAAAGAGCACAGTTCATATGATTTGATCGCCACAACCTACGCTATATTCCCCTATAGAACATATGCTCGAATTCTGTTTTTTGGGGAGAGTAAAACAAGAGTGAATGAAAGACAAACGGACAGGACAAACGACACAAAAAAAATTGCGAAAAAAAAAAATTCAAGCTTCTGACACATTCTGCTCAAAGGAATTCCACCATCCATGGGATTATTGTCAAGATCAGACATGAGAGGAGAGAGGCTGGACAGAAAACTGAGAACGAGAGGAACAGGGAACGAGCGAAACCAGCAGAGACATAGAAGCGACGTACAGCGTAACCTTACTGGCAGGGGAAAATAAGCAGGCCCCCCGGGAGTGGGTATAGGAAACTGGAGGGGTGCCACTCCCCCAGGTACAAGTAAGTTGAGCGACATAACGCCCTACCCATCCATCACCGTCTAGACACCACCACTCTCAAATTACGACGATGAACCGCAGAACAAGCAGAATCCCAGCTCGGTAAAAACGACCCTCCACACAGTGAACAAACATCCGGCACAACTCCAAAGATCACAGCCAGAACACAACAAACACACACAACCCAAACCAAAACCAAAAACAGGAAAAGGCCAGCTAAGCCCCCTCGAGTCAACCGACCAACCCATTGGTACAACGAGAAGACAAGTTGTGGTACAGAGAATCCCGTAAGCTCAGGGTATGAGCCCGGGGGGGGTACGGGGGGACCGGGGGGGAACCAGACTGTCCTTCAGCGAGGCGAACCCCGACAGGCCCCGGCCTAATGAGCCCGCACCGATGAACTTGTTACAAAGAAAACCACGAGCTCCGCTCAACTGCCGTGTCCGCCACAATCCCGCAGTAGCTAAAACCAGCAACAGACATACACCACACGCACACCACCACCACTTTATCACTTCTTTTTTTTTTTTTCTCACACAACACAAATCCCGACTGCTCTCCGCTGATCACACCACCCAGCGTAGAAAAGTGCAGCGAAAAAGAGAGGCGAGTGTTGTTGTGGTGGAAGGAGGAGATGAAATAACGATCCACCGTGCGAAGCGAGAGCTTCTTTTTCTCTCTTTCTCTTTCTCCCTCTCTCTCTCTCTCTTTCCACCTCCAACCGTCTTCAGCTGCTTCCTCCTGTTACCGTCAGAGCGTGTGTGTGAAATGTCGACTGGCTCCCCGCGACCCGATAACACGCTCTGGCCCCACTCGCTACCTTCTCACACAATCATGCCCTTCCTGGCAAAGCCCTGTGGCGTCCTTTTCACGTTACGCCGCCTCTTGTTGTAGGTTGGGCCCGCAATAAAAACCTTTTCCCGCAAATCGCCCACCACCACAGCAGGGGTGAGGTGAGGGTGGGGGAGAAAAGTGGGGGGGGGGGCGAGGGTGGGGGTCAGGAGCTTGTACTTGGTCTCGACGGATAAGACTCGGTACGTTGACAGGCTTCCAGTGTGGGCGGTGAGGAAGGAAAGAAGAGGGGTTGGCCCCGAAGTCTAGCCCTGAGATTCCGTGTAATATGTTTTCTAATCGGGCCCATTCTCCTTTATTGATGAGCCGACAGGGTTGGCGACGGGCCGACGAAGCAAGCGGTTTCACACTTGCAGCACGCGCAGCTCTCTGACAGACGGATAGACAGACAAGTCCGGGTCGCCCCCTCCCCCCTTCCCTCCACCTCCCTCCCTTTCTCTCAACCAACACAAGGCGGGAAATGACGAGATTCAATAACACACACAAACACACACACACACACAGTTTTGGGCGCTGGTGTCGCCCTGTGAGAGCGTTTTGAGGGAACGGATCACCTGCCGAGAATGGAAAGGCGAAAACACGAACAGAGGGCTGAATGCCTATCAGATTGAAGAGATCAACTGACTAGCCGCCCTCGCCGCTGTCGTTCACTGTACCAACTCCCCGTCTCCTCCCCCGGTCGGCAGAAGAAGAACTGTCGTCGCCCTAACACCTATCATTGGTCTGTACCGAAAGCCCATTGGCGTTGGCCGCCCAAGCATTTAAATTTTTTACACGATTCATCAATCGATTGCACGCTCGCTGAACCCCTTTTCGTGTTCCTTTTAAAAAATACATTTGGCGACATCTACCAATTCATTCCCATGCGTATCGATCATACACTTATCTGCCCTCAAGTGTTTTTACGTGCTGGCGTCCGTCCGTCCGCATCCACCCAATTCTCCCCCCCCCCCCCCCCTCTATCTCTCTCTCCATCATACAAACATGGCTAAAGGCCTGGTATTTTAATGTTCGATATAATCGTAGTTCAAACAATGTGTGTGTGTGTGTGTGTGTGTGTGTGTGGTGTACTGACGTCGAAGAAAACAATACTTGGCTAGAAATAAACCAACGTTTGGCATGAATAAAACCCAAGACCGCTTACTGTACAATAGATTATAAATGCGCAACGAACTGAATCTATTGTTTTATTTTACAGACTGCAGGCGGATGCTAAAACGTTAAATAAACTTAGAAACTGAGCCCCCCCCCCCCCCCCCCAAAATGAAACACGAACCAGGAAAAGAGCAAAACGACCTTCACATACTGATCTTTTTTTCAAGCAGGAACTGAAAATAAAATTAAACCGAACACATAAAAGTAAGTAAAATAATGCCGGAAAAACTGGGCAGGTAAGCGCGCGTCTTTCCCACTATAACAACGGACAACAGCCATTATTCAACAACAACAACAACAAAAAAATGGGGGGGGGTGTTCGCTAGAGACTAACAAAGAAACTGAGGACGTTAATGTGTAAAAAAAATCAAATCCTTTCACTGTCACCATGGAACCGTTGAGTTTTCGAACCAATGAATGAACCAGCTGTCCATATTGCCTGAGGCTCAGTATTTCAGCACTTGATTACCATGAACCCAATAAGCCTGAGGACCCGCTCAGGCTGTCGTCGCGCTGTGCACAGGCCGTTTGGAGAACTGAGTCGGTCCATGGGAGGCTGGAAAAGAGAACGACCTCAGGAGACCCCACGCGTTCCTGGGGCTACAGCGTATCTAACAATCCCGTTTTTTTTTTTCCCCCCAAGACGGCACCTTTTTCAGGCTGTCAGCACGCACGTCGGACTCATCAATCACCATCCACACACAAATCGACCTCCCACCGATCGCCGCGACAGTCGGAGTGGCTAAGTACTTAGGCCAGCTAGATACAGGACTTCCTTTCAAAAACCCACCCACCACTCCCGATACCGCGTACCTTTAATGTTCATCCGTCTTTTCTTCCTTTTTTTTTTTTCCAGTCCGCTGGGTTGGGTCGAATCAAACGCAGCTTCAAAAATTGCGCGCGGTGTTTTGTTTTGACATTCTGTATAATCGTTATGATTAAAACTGATCCACTAGTTGCGAGAGAGAGAGAGAGAGAGAGAGAGAGAGAGAGAGAGAAAGAGACAGACAGACAGACAGAGAAGACAGACACAGAGAGAGTCAGACATCAGAGAGAGAGAGAGAAGAGAGAGAGATAGGAGGGGAAGACAAAAGGGGATGTAAACGAGAGAGAGAGATGAGAGCGAGAGAGAGAGAGAGAGGAGAGAGAGAGAGAGAGAGAGAGAGAGCGAGAGAGAGAGAGAGAGAGAGAGGGAGTCTTCAAGACTACCACAATGAAGGGTCTTAAGTCCATCGAGGACCCTGGTGACGCAACTTCTGCAAATGTATACAGAACATACTCATGGAGGGTGTTTTGAACTCTGGCAGGTCCGTCCCATGTTGATCTGATCAATGGTATGGCCATATACATCATTATGGCAACATCCTTTTACTTAAGTTCATTTGACCAACAACAGCTCTCGCTCTCTCGCGCTCTCTCTCTCTCTCATCTCTCTCGTCTCCTCTCTCTCCTCTCCTCCTCCCATCTCCGTTCTCTCTCTCCTCTCTCTCGTGTTCGCAAGACCTTTGGTCATGCCTCTCTTTCTGGTCCTGACTAAACAATGAACATGCGTTTAAACGCCTATCTGTACAATGAGGATGCCAACATGACGAACATAATCAAAACAGTCGTTACAGAATACACCAGAATTCGCCCAGAAAGCTCTTGAGGTCATGGTAATCACAATCAATAGCGTAGAGCATGTATGGTCACGCCCCCTTTCTATAACTTCCCTCAATCATATTTCTTTTTCTCTCCAATGGAAAAAAAACAACGTATAATGGTACGAACCTTCGGTGTTGTCACTTGACAGAAAGGACAGCCAGGCTGTGGTGACATTAATGGACAATATGCGTCAGCATGGACAGCCAGCTGAGGTGACTAGTAATGGACATGTATGCTCTGCATGGACAGCCAGCTGTGGTGACGATTAATGGACATGTGTCAGAAAGGACAACCAGCTGTGGTGACGATTAATGGACATGTGTCAGAAAGGGACAGGCCAGCCGTGGTGACGATTAATGAACAAGTATGCGTCAGCCATGGACAGCCAGCTGTGGTGACGGAAAATGACATGTGTCAGAAAAGGACAACCAGCTGTGTGGACGATTAATGGACATGTGTCAGAAGGACAGCCAGCTGTGGTGACGATTAATGGACACGTAGGTCCATCAATGACAACCAGCTTGTTGACGAATAATGGACATGTACTGTTTTCAGCATGGACAGCCAGCTTGTGGTGACATGTATTGTCCACATGGACAGCCAGCTGTGGTGACGATTAATGGACATGTGTTCCAGAAAGGACAGCCAGCAGTGGTGACGATTATGGACATGTATGTGTCAGCATGGAAGCCACTGTGGTGACGATTAATGGACATGCATGTGTCAGCATGGACGCAGCCAGCTGTGTGACGATTCATGGACATGTATTGACAGCATGGACAGCCAGCCTGTGTGACGATTAATGGACATGTATAGTCAGCATGGAACAGCCAGCTAGGTGACGAATTAATGGACATTGTCATCATGGACAGCCATCTGTGGTGACGATTGAATGGACATTCCTGTGTCATCATGGACGCCAGCTGTGGTGCCGATTAATGGACATGTGTACAGTCATGGACAGCCTCTGGATGACGATTAATGGCGATTGGTCCAGCATGGACAGCCAGCTAGGTGACGATTAATGGGACATGTGTCAGAAAGGCAGCCAGCTGTGTGAAGCTGATTAACGCCATGACTAGTACAACCCAGTGATGAAAGCGATCAACGCTCCAGCATACTAAAGAGCACCCTTTGCAACGGTTTCACGGGCGAATTAAAAAAACCCGGGGGGGGAGATTCCCCATGAACCATACCCCTCGTTTAGGATGGCGTCAAAGGGGTATCTTTGACCCCGAGGTCCCCCACAAAAACGGCTGGCTTCAGCAAACAAAAGGGGCGCTGCCTTTTTCGGGTGGGGGGGAATGGGGAGGGTTTTGGGGGGGGGGGGGGGGGGGGGGGGGGGGGGGGGGGGGGGGGGGGGGGGGGGGGGGGAGGGGGTGGGAAAACTCCCAAACCCAAAACTGAAAGACTGAATAAAAAAAATACCAAAAAAAAAAAAAAAATTTTTTTTTTAAAGGCAGGAAGGGGACAATCGAAGGGTTGGGAAGCCTTCCTAATCCCACGGCGGGGACTGTTTCCGGGCCTGGTGAGTCACGGGGGAATGTCGTCGGTGGGATCGCCCGTTTCTGGGGGGGGTTTTAAAAATTAAACGCTGATGCGAAAAGAAAGTAACTGGCTCAAGCTTGACAAAATGAAACACAGGAAAGGGGGGGTACCACGATGGCTCAGCCAGCCCTGCCCGTGGGAAGCCAGGTCACGCTGGTTCACCTACCCCCTTTTTCCGTTTCACCAGACACGGATTTAACTCCACACAAAGGGGCCATCAAATGGCCATACACGCCAACAGGTCTTTAAACTTGCTTTTCTCCACTGTGTTTCGGAGGGCAGAATCATTAGGACATGAAATGCGACACACCTCTTTGACTTGCTTCTTCCCCAAATTTTTTGTGTTTATCTTTGGCACAGTGACGTGGCCCAAATTACATTTTTTAAAATCAGTTGTTTTTTTCTCCCAACGCATAACATTATCTAGACTCCCCCCAAACTGGTCCTTAACTGAAAACTTTTTAACTACGTTTTAAAGAAAAAAAATTGAAATAAATTAAATAAAAAAAAATAAACTGAGATAACAAAAAAGAATAAATAAAAAAACAAAAAATAAAAATAAAAAGAAACAAAAAAAAAACATAAATCCCCTCTCTCTCTCCCCCCCTTCTCCCCTCCCCTTTTCCCTCTCTCCTCCTCTTCCTTTCAACAGTTTAAACATAAGGGGCCGAAGACTTCATCGGGACGGGTTTCCCCCTTTCTATAATATTGACTAAAAAACTAATTTTAAATTTGTGAACGCTTGAAATTTTAAAATTTCTTGCCCGACGGTTTTATACTGGTTGCTATTCCCGTCAGATTAAAACCCAAAAAAATTTTGAAAAACACAATTTTAATTTCATAGCTCTTTTTTTTTTTTCCCCCCCCTTTCTTTTTTCGTTTTCCCTCGCTTAAAAAAGACACAAACTTCGGAGTACTGCCAATATCGAACGGGAAAAGAAAAGGAGGGAGGGGTGGGGGGGGGGGGGGGGGGAGGGAGTGGTAATAAACCCATCCCCCCCCCCCCGGTGCTTCCCCCCCCCCAACCCCCCCCCCCCCCCCCCCCCCCCCCCCCCCCCCCCCCCCACACACAAACACACACAAACACACCACCCACTCGTTCTTCCAATTAGGTTGAAAAGGGAAGAAATCCCACACCCAATCAAAGGGGTTGTCAGCAGAATGGAGAAGGCGGAGGAAGGGCAGTCAACTACGAAACGTTCTCAACTGCAAGTACCCCGGTACTTCTCCCCCCCCCCCCCCACCCCCCCCCCCCCCCCCACCCCGCCTCTCTCTCTCTCTTCTCTCTCTCTCTCTCTGTGAAAGAGGTATTATAATGGGGCCATTTTGGGTTTCTACCAAAAAAATTTTCCCCTGGGCAGGGTTGCACCCCTTTTGTACAATGCATCTGTTTGTGGAGTATGTGAGAGTGAATATTTCAACAAGACAGAGCAGAGACAGAAAGGGAGGGGGTTGCACCGAAATGTGGGTGTGTGTTGTGTGTGTTGTGGTGGTGTGTGTGTTTGTTGTGTTGAAAGGGAAGACTGGGCGATGGGGGTTTTGTGGGCGACAAACGAACACACAAACACTAATCACCAACACCGAGATAAGACTGCAAGGCATGCACAAACGCGCAGCACCGCGTAACTTCCCCCCCCCCCCCCCCCCCGCTCCCCTTCTTTCACGCACACACCCACGCATGCCGCACGCACGCCACCGCGCGTGTAAACACACACACACACACCACACACCCACACCCCCCAATGCAAGCCCCATTTCTTCCCTCGCAAATTTTTAAAAACCCAAAAACGGGGGGAGGGAGGGAAAAAGGGGAGAGGGGACAAATTGACAAACAAAAACAAGAAGGAGTTTACGGCGCATGTCTGCCCCTTGCGTGCGCGAAACCCCCCACAAAAACACACGCGCGCGCGCGCACAAACAGCACAACACACACACACAACGCACGCCCCACGTAGCACCACGCGCCTCACAACACACAACACCACACACACACACACACACACACACACAAAACACACCCAACGCCAAGTAAAATGACGAAAAAGCGGTGGACGGGCGGGCAGGCGGCAGGCAGAGCGGGGGAACCCACTGGCCCACAAAAAGAAGACGACCAAACAACGTAAGAAATTAGCAACATCCCCCCTTCCTCCCCCCCCCCCCCCCCCCCCCCCCCTCCCCATGAGAGAAGAAGTGGGTCTACCCAAACCTATTGAGACCAGGGAGAGAGACGGACGCGGGGGGTCGCAGCGAGCGACGAACGGGGGCCCGCCCCGGGGTGCAAAACACTTCACGGGGGGGGGGGGGGGGGGCCGGGGGGAAAAACAGGACACGGGGGATCATAAACACATAAGAGACGGGGAGAGCTCGACCCCGCCTTTCAGCACGCCCCCCGCGGCACCAGCTCTGTGAAAGTCATCCCCAGCCCGGGCACCCCTACAAAACCCCCTGCTGACAAACCCCCCCACTATCCAGCCTCCCTCAGCACCCCCCCCCCCCCCTTCGCGCCGCCTTTTTCAGTTGATCCTTCAAAGCACCCCGAACCAGACGTGAATAAACCGATGTCACACACTAGGGAAGTCTTCTTCTCTCTCTCTCTCCTTCTCTCCACACCAAGTGCTGCTTGCTTTCCGACACTCGACGTTTTTTACCACCTGGTAATGAGAGCGAAAAAAGCTGGCCCCCTTTTTCGAGTTGGGGAAGGGAAAATTTACTCATAACTGCCGGGGGGGGGGGGGGGGGGGGGGGGGGGGGGGGGGGGGGGGGGGGGGGGGGGGGGGGGGGGGGGGTTTTTGGGGGGGGGGGGGGGGAGTTTGGGGGGGACCTCGACAAACAAGGTGATAAACCCCTCAGAGCTATGGTGAAGATCACGTGACCCACCACTTTCCTCTACCCAGACACCCAGATTGAAAATTCATACTCGCTTCCAGAGTCTGTGTTAAGTATAACTGTACATGGAATTCCGTGCCCTTCACTGAAATGAAGTCGGAACGCCTCAACATGCATTGAATAGACAACTCCGGAGAAAAACGCCAAAATGGAGTTACGCGTCAGAATCACGTGACCAGTCGATTTGCATACTGTTTTCCTGCGAACCCGCCTGGTATGGTTACAAAATGGCGACGCAAGAAAAGGGGGGGGGGGGGGGGGGGCGAAATAACCCTTTTTTTTTTCTGGCACCTGAGCGAGAGAGACTCACCTAGTGTGGCATGGGCTTAAAGGCTGGGCGGCGTGAGGCCGTCAAGATTGAAGGGTATCTCCAATTGGTGTGTGACGTTTCAATCGTTTCCTATTTGCCTGTTAGGCTTTCTCACTCGAGCTAGTCTCTCATGTAGGTACAAGACATAGACTGTTCTTCCATTCGCCTCGCCGTATTTTGTGGTCACACCACATGACTCGGCAAGAAAGCGGTACGCGATCAACTGGCCTCATCACTCTAACGGGAAACTCGTTTCAGACTTCAATGCTCTGCTCCATGTTGTTTATTCAATGTTGACGTTCTGACGTCTGTTTTTACTTCCGATATTAACATTAAATTGCAAGCAGAATCATGTCTGACTCAGAATCTGCAATCGAGGATGCCATCTGATGTTGGTTGCAACTGTGTGTAAGGAAGAATGACAAAAACAGAACTCATACTCTGAGAAGGTGGTGAGTTGCACTGCACATTAGCTTGAACTCTACTCTCGTTATAAGCACCTTAAGTATCTTGCCTAAAACAAAACCAAACAAACCACACAACAACAACAAATTACTCAACTTTCCCCAAAACTTGGCAAGCGCTCGCTATCGTATCTAACATAGGTGGTCATACCAACTGAGAATGGAAAACTCAAGCTCAACATCGCGTGCCTGAGCAGCAGACTCCAACAGTGTGACAGGGGCATTAGATTTTCACCACTGCCTCGCAGACAAACGCAAGAACAAGCAGAAGATGATGAGCCTTCAAGAAAACTTTGTTTTTTTTCCTGTTTACTGATCAATTTTATAAACGTGAAAAAAAAATGCAAGAAACTCATCATGGCGTCATCACCGCCAACATCCACAGAACAAACAGCCCTTTGCAGTACACACTTTGCCGATGCAGTTACCTCATGGCGATGTAAGGGCTTCAGCAGTCAGCTCAAACTCTGGAACTGCTGCGGCACGAGGGACAACCTCTGGGTCCTTTCTGTTCAGGGACAGAACTGTCCCCCCCCCCCCCCCCCCCCCCCCCCCCCCCCCCCCCCCGTAAATCTGCCTGTACAGGCATACGTAACTCTCTGACCGAGACCAGCCTACAAGGTACAGTGGAGGGTGGAAACCCCTAAAGACAGACCCAAGATGTCCCTGCTGACAGACAATGTGAAGGACTGGACTGGTTTCAGCACGTCTGCCCTGCCCATGTGCCTGACTAAAGGAGATAAGAAGAGTTCTGGGGACCCCGGGACTGCCCAAGTCTCCGTCACGCCTCTCCAACAACCTAACATCACGAAATGCGCAGAGGACGATCTTTTGGCCTTTCTTCATGTAGCGCAGGGGGAAGGGGGGGGGGGGGGGGGGGGGGGGGGGGGGAGAAGAGCGTGAGGGAGGGGGGAGGTGGGGGGCGGGGCGAGGAGGAAGAGACGGACGGAATATAAAGATGAGGGAAGAGGGTGGGTGAGGGGCAGGGAGACGCGAAGAAAATGTATTCCCCCTGTCTCTACTTTGGAAACTTCAATCCTCCACTATTCACGTCCGTCAGTTAGACCAAAGACGGTACGTACGCGCTACGGATGAGACGGCTCATACGCCTAAGGAAGAGCGCTGCTCAACTTATCCAGGCTCCGTGCTTTAGATGATGCCACTAAATGATGCTGAAAGACGAACTAGACTAGAGTCCAAAACGCAGGAAGGGATGAGGAACGGGAGGGAGGGGGAAGGGAGAGGGAGAGCCGGGTTGTTAGCGCTCCGGCAAAAAGCCCACTTTTTCGATGAGGTTGTAACGTCACGTATCGCGGATATAAAGATACTGGTCCCATATTCTGACAAGACCAGGCCTCCTCCACACCGACAAGTGTGTCCGTGTGATGGATGTCTCACATCAACGCCGCTTGCTTTCAGAGGCCGGGCCGGGCGGCCAGACAGACACAGTCGATGCCATCATCTTTCTTCAGGACTTAAGGCTTGTCACCAAGGTTTAACCTGAGCTATACGCGCACGCGCACACACCACACAACACCACACTCACTCACAACGTCTTTTATTTTCATGCCAGCTAGTGCAAGTAACACTACCTGTATGTATATTCTGCATTGATTTACGCAACAATGCATAGTGTCATGTGCCTTTTTTTTTTTTTTTTTTTTTTTTTTTTTTTGCCTTCCTAGGCAATCGGCTCAGTTTGAATTTGCATTGTTAACACACTTTTTCCACACACTTCGCTGCACAGACCTTAACAATCCCCCGAAACTGAAAGAAGTTTGATTCCAGTCTTCGTATTCATATGAATCAACTTTTTTTTCTTTCCGCCTCATTTCACGGCGTTTTGCATTACGCCTCATTTGTATCCTTTTCATGGGTGTGTGTGTTAGTTAGTTTCAAATTTAACATCTATCCACTCTAGGTGACATTAGACGAAAAAAAAAAAAAAAAAACTACTCAATAAAAATAGACAGAAGCTCAGAGACTGCGTTTTCCGCCATCTTGGTCACATGTGTGTGTGTGTGTGTGTGTGTGTGTGTGCGTGCGTGCGTGCGTGCGTGCGTCGTATGTCAGCGAGTGTCCTTGATTTTCCATTATCAGTCAGTCAGCCCTGGCCGGGACTATACGAGCCTTCCCCATTTCGCCTGCACAGGGGAACTCACTCCAATGACCTTCCATCCGTCAGCACTCGACGATTTTACAGCTCAAGGGGGTGGTGGGGACGGGGAGGTGAGGGAGGGGGGGGGGGCTGGAGAGGGAGGGGGTGGAGGGGGAGGAGAACGGATCTGCTCTCCAGCCCACACCTCGACCTCGCGCTTTCCAACAGCCCCCCAATGCAGCAGTGACACTCATCCACTACTTGAGAATGTCATGTGTACGTGAATTATATATGGCCATGCACTCTCCTGATCTCTCTCTCTCTCTCTCTCTCTCTGTCTCTTCTTGGTAAAGGAGGGTGGCGAGGGAGGAGGAGGGGACGGGGAGGGGGGGGGGGGGGGGTCGGAGAGAAAAAGATTCAGAGAAACGGGTGTACTTACCAGCCGCGTGAAAGGCTAGACCACATAAATCACAAGTACATGTTCCCTTTTCCCCTTTCCACTGACATATGTAATATGAAGAACTTGTCATATAACTAAAGATACATACGCTTTACTAATTTAACTTCGCTACATCACCAAAGAAAGAACACACACACACACACACACACACACACACACACACACACACACACACAGTGGGGAAACGGGGGGGGGGGGGGGGAGAGATAACGATGCGCATTCCAAACGAAACAAACATAATAAATAGTTCAAAACTCCACAAGAAAAGCAAACACAAAGAGGCGAATCCACCCACCCCCCTCCTCCAAACACACACACACACACACCACACACACAACACACACACACACACACGCGCGCGCGCGCACACACTAGTAAACGCATGCACACAAACACACATGCGAAACAGCATGCACGCACGCCACAGCACACACACGGAGAGCACATGCTGCACAGGCAAACATGCATACGCACACAGGCACACACACACACACTGTGTGTGTGTGCCTGTGTGCGTATGCATGTTTGCCTGTGCAGTCAACACACACACACACACACACACACACCACACGAGCACGCATGTGCGCTCACAAGTATCCCAAAAACGTAAATGCGCGCCATACGCGCGTTACACACACACACACACACACACACACACACACACAACACACACCACACCTACCACACCACCACCACACACCCATCTCTCCTCCACACCACCCTCCCCACCCGTGTTTTGCTGTATGTTTAGGAAAGAAAAGTTGTGCATCTGCCGGCAGAAGTGCTGTCATGCCAAACTGTCAGCAAAACTATCCCGCATGCATGAATACACACACACACACCACACCCACACACACACACACACACAACACACACACACACACGATTGTTTCAGGTCTTCTTGAAATCAAACGGCTTCTTCTTCTTTGCCGTTGGGAAGCAGGAAATTTTTTTGTGTGTGTGGAGAGAGAGAGAGAGAGAGAGAGAGAGGGGTGGTGGTGGAAAAGAGACATGAGAGGAGACGGAGGGTGGTGAGAAAGAGACAAAGAGAGGGGGTTAAAGGGGGGGGGGGGGGGAGTCAAGCAGACAGACAAATTGCAAGCGTCTGAGTATTGAGGTGTGTTGCTTGTGTGGGTACGTGGGTACGTATGTGTGTGTGTGTGTGTGTGTGTGGTATATCAATGACGCCAGCCTGTGTTCACAAGTGCATACAATGATGTGCAGAAATAAGTCACTGAACGTCTTTAAGCTGACTTCTATTACAAGTTCAAGATCAACCAAGCTTACCTGATAAGCTCTGAATAATATTTTGAACATATTTAGAACTCAAGACATATATCAACACGCACGTACGCACGCACGCACGAACACACACACACACACACACACACACACACACACACACACACACACACACACACACACAAAGACAGAATCAGCTCTCAAATTTCACTGTATCATTTTTGTCTCCCACTTCACCCTATCTCCAAAGTATAAAACAATAAGAATATAATATAATATATGCCTTCAAACCAAGCGACGGCGATTTCGATACAGGTGGGTTTTTCCCGTCGGAGTTAACATTGGTTCTGACTCATTTCCCATGCAGTCCTTCCAATGAGACTATAAACCGAGGTTCCGTGTGTGAACGCACGCATAACATCTTGCACATATATAAAACCCCATCACCAACTTTCGGAAGAGAAGGCCAGTTTGGCCTTTGGTTTATGGATGGCATGCTACACATAGCATGCACCTTCCCCGAAGATGGAGTATGGCTGTCTTAATGGCGGGATTAAAAAAAACGGTCATACACACTGAACTCCACTCCCTTTGTTGGTAGCTGGGATTAATACTTGCCTTTCTATACAGGGGGAGGAGGGCGGAGGGGGGGGGGGGGATCCGCAGGAGTAACAGCCTGCGTACGCAGAAGAAGAAACCAAGAGACCTTGGAATAACACACAAACTCCCCCATCAAAGGTGCACAGAAAGAATGAAAGAGAGAAAGACAGACGGGACAGACAGACAGGCAGACAGACAGAGAATGAAAGAGCGGTGATGGTTTTTCTAATAATACAGTAATTCGGCCGGCATCCCCGGCAACTTGCACATGCTACGACCCACTTTTCACGTCCCCGCTGCCGCTAGCTGACACTACGTGTTAGCACGGAGGCGCTTCGTATACTGATCTGTGGTCGTGCCTGCTACTCTTATACACGAAATCAGCTGTTAGCATGTAAACAAACAGCGGCACACCGTGACCTCGACCCCGATCTGATCAGTCGTTTGAAAGAACTGTCTATTGGTTACCGTCTGCCACGCCACGATCGTCCCGAGGTGGAAACCAGAAAACGCCGGCAGATTCCTGTAGTTATCAGTCAACACATTCTACAACCAATATTTCTTCTGTCACTGATCTTGACTCCTCCCTCAGCTCCCCTGACGTGTCGACGCGCTGACCTGTGCTTCGGGTGCCAACCTCGATAACTTGATAGCGGTTCCTGTACAGGGCTCTGATCTTCCTAATCAGCTCTGTGTCTGTCACCTGAATGCCCCAGTCTGTTCGTGGAAATTTGCCCTTTAAAACACGTCAGAAACGCACTGCGATCGCTGACTTCATGCCCGATTATGACGTTGACATTATGATGGTGTCAGAAACGTGGCTTCGTGAGTCAGGTGATGAGAGTAAATGTGCTGATTTGACACCCCCGGGTTATAAACTCTACAATTTCCCCGTGAACTTGGTGCCACAGCCAAGAGTGGTGGTGGGATCGTGCTGATCATCAAAGAGTGTCTCGTGTCTTACTGCCACGTCAATTCCACCTTCCCCCTTCTCCCACACCACTTTTGAATGGCTGAGCTACTTCTGACTTTGCAGAATCAACGGATCCGTCTGCTGTGCGTGTATCGGACCCGCCCAGTAAAAGGAACAAACTGTTTGATTCAAGATTCTACGAAGAGTTCCTGATTTCCTTGACTTTGCCGCCACGCGTGACGGCGATCTTCTGATCATCGGTGACTTTAATGTTCATTACGACGACTTGAGTGATCCCGAGTTAGGAGGTTTCAGAAACTCTTAGAGACGTGTGGCCTTTCTCAGGCCATTGATGAACCCACTTATCCAGCAAGTGGTCACATTCTTGATCTTGTGATTTTTCGTGGACACTGACGGTTTTTGCATTCTGCTAAGTGTTATTATGATTTGATGTATGATACTATAGTTAGTGTGCCATCTTAGTGTTCCAAAGCAAAAGTCGGCACCCCAATTCAAATGTGTTCGTGCCATTCATAAGATTGACCCTGCTGATTTTTCTCATGACATCGCTAACATTATCACGCCTGACGTAACACTTACTGATCTGAACATTGGTCTTAGAAAAGTCTTGGATAAGCATGCGCCTGTACGTCAGCGGACGGTACACTGGCGTCGCCCGGCTCCGTGGTACAACTCAATTGCACCTGAGCTGCGAAAATTGAAACGCGAGCGACGTCGAGCCGAGCGGCGCTGGGTATCATCTAGACTGACAATACACAAGCAAATTATGATGCTGCAAACAGAAAGTCGTTACAGTTTGTCCATCAAGCCAAAACCGCATTTTATTCTTCCAAAGTTGCAGCAGCTTTCCTCGTGTAAAGAAACTGTTTAGAACTGTCACTAGCATGTTGGGTAAGGCTGCAAGTGTTGTAATGCCGTCCACTCATGAGCCGTCACAACTTCTGGTTTGTTTTCTCAGTTTTCGCCCACAAAATTCAGACAATTCGAAACGCTTTCTCCCCACCCTCAGTTTACTTCAGACCAGTCTGTTGTTTTTAACGGTACCACGCTCTGTGAGTTTTTGCCAGTGTCCGAGCAGACTGTTCGTAAATCATCACACAGTCTGCGAAAACATCCTGTGACCTTGACCCCATTCCCACCCCACTCCTCTTTGAACACCTTGACTCTCTCCTTCTACCATCACCAAATTCTTAACGAGTCTCTGTCTTCTGGCACAGTTCCCACTGACTTTAAGACCGCCCTTGTCAAACTCTTTCTCAAGAAAAGCAGTCTTGATCCCAACGTTCTTAAAAACTACAGACCCATCTCAAATCTTCCTTTCCTATCCAAAATTCTTGAGAAAGTCATTCTTCAACAGCTCTCTGACCATTCTGGCCCCCAAACAACCTCTCACACCACATCAGTCAGGGCCCATCGCCTGGGCACAGCATGGAGACCACCATCTTCGCATTCTCAATGATATCCTAAATTCCTTAGACGAAAACAAAATTTCTGTCCTTCTTTTGCTAGATCTTTCGGCAGCCTTTGACACCATAGACCATGAAATCCTTCTCTCTCGTTTGAAATACACATGTGGCATCAGGGAAACAGCTTTAAATTGGTTTCGTTCTTATCTTCTAGACAGGAAACAGTTCATTCAAGTAGGTGACCACCCTTCTGATGAATCTAACCTCCTGTTTGGCGTACTCAGGGATCCGTTGCTGGGACCGGTCCTCTTTATTTTGTACACCACTCCATTGTCTAATGTTATCCACGGCCATTCCGTTTCACACGAAATGTTTGCGGATGATACTCAGCTGCTCCATTCCTCTGTCATCGATGACTACTCACCCTTGTTTCTACTCTTCAATCTTGTACTTTTTGATATTGAGACCTGGATGTCAGCAAATAAGCTTAAATTAAACTGTGAGAAGACTGAAGCCATCCGTTTTTCAAAGCAGTCACATCATGGCCTGATCCGCTCCCTTCTTCTCTGACATTAGGTTCCAGCACTATCGAATTTTCAAACACTGTTCGTGACCTTGGTGTTTTTCCTTGATAGTGACTCTCAATGAAACAGCATGTCACAAAAACTTGTCAGTTAGCTTACATGGAACTTAAACGAATTGCTGCTATTCGACCCTATCTCACTGAAGACGCAACAAAAACTCTCGTTTCATTTCCTACATCCTCTCAAGGCTAGATTTTCTGCAACTGTGTTCTCCTTGGCTGTCCCTCAACTGTCATCCAACCCTCCAATGTGTTCAGAACTCTGCAGCCCCTCACATTTGCAAATCTCTAGGACCCAACCCCGCAGCCCTCTCCTAAAAAGTTGCACTGGCTCCCGTTGAAGAAAGAATTAAATACAAATGTTGTTGTCTTTGCTTCAAGATTTTCACTGGCGATGCCCCTGCCTATCTTTCGATCTCCTTCAAGTATATGTCCCATCACGAATGCTCCGCTCTCCACTGACACCAGGACCTTCCGCTTTCCCAGTTTACCGTCCCCATCGTAAACTGCATGGGTGAACGAGCTTTTTCATACGCGCTCCAAACTCTGGAATAAACTACCCCTATGACTTAAGACATTCTTAACATTTTCTTCCTTCAAAACCTCCCTGAAAACCCACCTTTTCAAGCAATATTAAGAAGACAGTTTTACCTGATAGTTGATTGACTCTTGTTGTCTTTGTGGATCGCTAAATAGTTTGTGATTGTTGCGACTGTTGTGTATTGTGTGTCTATGCGTGAGAGTGTGTGTGCGCGTGGGAGAGAATGGGAGAGGGGCCTTTGTTATTCATTTTCTTTAGCCGTTTTTCAATGCATTTTCTTTACATTTAGCAATTTGTATTTTTTTTTTTTTTTGCCTTTGTTAAAGCGCCTTGTGCGTGGAGGGCGTATATAAATCCCCATTATTATTATTATTTTAATTACCTGGTAAGATGTCTCCACGTCCTACACACACACACACACACACACACACACACACACACACACACACACACACACACGTCTTTTTTTCATGCCAGCTGGTGCAAGTAACACTACCTGCATGTACATTCTGCATTGATTTACGCTGCAATGCACAGTGTTATGTGCCTTTTTTCTTTTTCGTTTTTTGTGTTTGTTTTGTTTGTGCGCATGTGGGGTGGGGGGGGGGGAGGAAGGGGGGGGGGGGGGGGGGAGGCCTGTTCTATATTCTAAATTGTCTATGTTGCTTTCAGTCACATCAGGTGGTGGTGGTGATGGTGGTGATGGTGGTGATGTTTGTGGGCGTGGTGCGTGCATGCGTGCGTGCGTGCGTGCCTGTGGTGTGTGTGTGTGTGTGTGTGGTGTGTGTGTGTGTGTGTGTGTGTGTGTGTGTGTGTGTGTGTGTGTGTGTGTGTGTGTGTGTGTGTGTTTGTGTGTGTGTGTGCATGTGTGTCTGAGTGTGAGTGTGTGAATGAGTAAGTGTGATTGAATGAGTAGCACCCGCGCATACATGTCCATGCATCCCCGATACATATGGGTCTGTGTGTGAAGGAAGCCTGCAAACCCTCACACACAACACACACACACACACACACACACACACACACACACACCACACACACACACACACAAACAAACATCTTATCTGGTGATTAGCCTGGAGGCAGCAAAATATTATTATCATTATTATTATCATTATTTATAAATAAGAAAGAGAAAAAAAAGAACCCGCACAAAAGCTGTTGTTCTATTTTATCAGTATTCCCATCACAATCACCCAACCCCATTTCCCCTTTCTCCCCCCCCCCTTCTCTCTCTCTCTCCCCTCTCTCTCTCTCTCTCTCTCTCTCTCTCTCTGAGGAAAGGGATGTGAACATTGCTGTAGCTGCAACAGCTGACCAGCTCCCCTTCATTAGCTTTTATTATTGTGTTGGGGATAACGCCACACCACTGGGTGTTACTGTCTTTTTATGGCGGCTGCCTGCCACCCTCCCGATGACTAAATGCACCTTGATACATCTCATTTCAACCCTGGCCCTCAAAAACGCTAACAAAGTGTGTTTGTGATTGTCAACTGAGTGTGTGGCATTGAAACATGCCCTCCTCTCTTTCTCTCCAGTCTTCCCACATCCCCAGTCCCCCCCCCCCCCCCCCAAATCCCCACCTTTTTCTTTTAAAAACACCTTTCTCATTTCTTCTCCCCCCCCCCCCCCCGCCCCCCCCATCTTGCACCTTTAATACCGAGATGTCCCCCCCCCCATACTCCCTTAATACAGGGTTACTCCTACTTAGAACCACAGGAGTAACCCAGTATTTCCACCCTCTACATTAGACAGGGTCTGCAAATATCGTTTCTAAGAGGACAGACACTCCACATGAGCACAGGAGGTAACCAGTATTTCTACCCTCTACATTAGACAGTGTCTGTAAGTATAGTTTCTAAGAGGACAGACACTCCACATGAGCACAGGAGCATGCATGCACATAAGCATGTGTGCATTTATACACGCACATGGACAATGCACACGCACACTCGCACACATACACATACACACACACATATATCAGATGTGGGCTTGACATGGATGATAAGTTGAGTGTGGAGATTGGTTTTGTTTTGTTTTTTTCTTTCTTTCTTTGTTTTTTTTTTTTTTAAATAAGTGTCTAATATCATCTGGCGATGAAAAGACATTAAATAAACCACTGAACTGAACTGAACTGAACTGAACTGAACTGAACACACACACACACACACACACACACACACAAACACAACACAACACAACACAATCTGTATCCAACTGGAGACAGCACACACCTGGACAAACTCCCACCCACCCACACAGACAGACAGACACTTCTTCCCTTCCCTCCTTCCCCCCCCCCCCCCACCCCCCATCTCACCTCTAACCATGTAAAAAAACAATCTTTTTTTGAAGGCCTATCAAAGGCAAGTGGCTTTACAAATCAATAGCCTCTTTGTGCCAGTCGTCAGGAAATGAGAGGAGGGGGGGGGGGGGGGGGGGGGGGGAGGACAGTGGGAGTGGGAGGGAGGAGAGGGAGGGGGGGGGGGGGTAAGGGGGCAGGGGGGATCTTAAAAGGTGAGACGACGGCTAACGGGTCGAGGGTGAACTGAAGCAGAGGTGGTTGGTGTACATCGGAGACAACACCGTCATGCAAGTGGAGGCGAGGCGTCCCACAGGATTGTTTCAAGTTACTTCCTTCTTCGTTGTTGTTGTTGTTGTTGATTTGTTTGTCTGTCAGATGTTCCTTATTTTGCTTGTGTGTCATTCCTTTTTCTGTTTGTTTTTC
>JAFLJL010018205.1:37500-52460 GCA_018398815.1 Conus ventricosus
CAACCAAAGACAGGGAGAAAAACGGAAGCTGATTACTCTTCACAGGCTGCTGCCATCATAATTAATACCTCCGCTGACATCACCATCATCATCATTGATTTCATCCATGTTGAGCACACGCAGCACAACAGGTTTTTGGGGGGAGGGGGGGGGGAGGTCTATGTCACAGCTGTCACATATTTTTGTCTTCAAACTATGGCACAGACACCTGGTTTAAAACGCTGAAGCTATTCACCACACACTCCCATCTCCGTGACACAAGTCATGTCAAATGGCATCATGTACACAGAGAAACCATGAATAAGGCTCATAACGATCCTAAACAAACAAAAATAAGTAACCAGTAATTAATTAATAAATAAATAAAACAAAATAAAAACAAAGACCTGTTCGTAACAATTCTGAAATAATTAAGTAATCAAAAAAAAAAGAAAAAAAAATTAAGTAATCATCCTAATTAATCAAAAATAAAAACAAAAACCTATTTAAAAAAAAAAAAAAAAAAACATTCTTTTGAAAAGACTAAGGTAAATTGCTCCTCATATGCTGCTAATGAATGGTTCAGTAATTAAACTGAAATTCTTCGTTAGTTCTAGTTCTACCCCCCCCCCCATGCTCCCTCACACTCCTTACCCCCTCTCCCTGCCTCCCCCCCCCCCCCCCCCCCCCCCCCCCCCCTTTATATATTTTTCCTTTTTTTTTTCTTTTTTTTTTCTTTTTGCTTAGTCACGATTATAACCACCAGGAGGGATTGTTTATCTGCTCTTAATTCTCCCCACAACTGGAAACTTCGGCATACTGTTAATTGTTTCATGGAAACCCTCAAAAAGAACGAGCGTGGCTGTCCACAGAAAGAACACGAAGAACAAGCAGTGATCTCTTTAAAAAAGATCCAACTCAATGCTTTTTTCTTTTCTTTTTTTTTTCAAATTTTTTTTTACACAGTACTTAGCCTTTGTCAGCGCTGAGGCAACTGGCAATGCCCTGTCGGGTTCTCAAACAGCAGAGCTGACCACTTGAATCTTGGCGCGAGCTGACCTCCACTCCCTCTTTCTAGGATCCTCAAGCAGACGCTCAAACATGTTCCCTTCACATCCATTCTCGTTTACTGTCTAAAATTTTTTGCTGCTTCTTTCTTCACAGCCTTTTCTACCCCATTTCCCCTATCCTGCCCTTTGCTAGGATTCCTGGCCGGCTGCTGGGTTTGGGTTGTTCTTCTTTCCATGGTCGTTGAGACTTCCACAGCGTTCTATGTCATGGATGGACTGACAGAACTACAGATACCCTCTGGTCGGCTCAGCTACTTAATTAAGGAGTGTTCAGCAAGTTCCTGGTAAAATGTTGCCGTTTGAAAGTAATTTGAAAACTGCCATTTTCACTATCTATCTTGGTACGTTGTCATTCTGGTGGTATGGTGGTGTGGTTAAAGCCAGATGGGTATCCATGTGGGAAACTGAATGCAAGGAACTCAACTACACTGAATTCTCTCTCTCTCTCCCTCTCTCTTTCTCTCTCCCCCCCCCCCCCCCCCTCTCCCTCTCTCTTTCCTTCTCTCTCTCTCCCTCTCTCTCTCACAGCCCTGATGTGGCCCTTTGCGGTCGGCTGGGCTATAAGCAACATTATCTTATCTTATCCTCTCTCTCTCCCTCTCTCTTTCTCCTCTCTCTCTCTCCTCTCTCTCTCTCTCTCTCTCTCTCTCTTGTGTCTACATAGGTGCATTAATCTTATTCACCATAAGATACAGGGATATAGAGACAAGTGTGGAAATTAATCCTGGATGTAAATAAGAAACCCATCTATATCAAGTTCTAATAACAAGCCCCACCCAGCGTTTTTTTGTTTGATTTTTTTTCTTGCTGCTCAATTCAATCCGGAAAAAAAAAAAGCTCTCAAAAACAACAGCAGATTTGCAAACAGACATAATGTACTAAAAATAACACAACAGGATTAGAATTGTAATGATAATTATCACACACACACACACACACACACACACACACACACACACACACACACACACATACAAGTATGCTCTCTTCCACTCAACACCACCTCCATCCCTCCTCCCCTACACTCCCCCTCTTCTCTACCCTACCCTACCATTCTCTCCCCAGCTCTCCCCCCCCCCTCCTCCCATCCCTCCCTTGCCCTCAGGACAGGATCACAGCAATAAGCGGCCAGCTGTCACAGGCAACAGGTGTGGGGGGGTCTCAGCATTGTCAGTGAGAGGCAATGTGGGAGTGCCTCACCAGTCAGTCAATGATGCTTGTGGCCCTGCCTTACACCTTCCTTTTTTGTTTGTTCCTTTGTTTGTCAAATACTGTGTAGTACGGCCTGTGTCTGTTCCTTTGTTTGTCAAATACTGTGTAGTACGGCCTGTGTCTGTTCCTTTGTTTGTCAAATACTGTGTAGTACGGCCTGTGTCTGTTCCTTTGTTTGTCAAATACTGTGTAGTACGGCCTGTGTCTGTTCCTTTGTTTGTCAAATACTGTGTAGTACGGCCTGTGTCTGTGTCTTGGTGCTCTACGAGTCTGCTGCAATCATTGCAAAACAAAAACAAAAATAAGGGAAAATAACTTCTTCTTTTTTTTAAAGGTGGGGCTGGGAGGTGGAGGGAGGGGGGAGGGGTTAGGAAACATTCATGCATTTCATACCATGTATGCATTGAATTACTGTTGTACAGTCACACTGACTTTAGAGCATCAACGACCACGGGAAATATCCAAGTGGGAGAAAAAAAAGATAATATTTGTACAGTATGCAGCTCAATATTTGAAATTTAAAAAAAAATCAAATAGATTTTTACACAGACTTACCACTACACACACACACACACACACACACACACACACACACATACACACACACACAGAGCAAACTACAGAGCTGTGAGACTTAACGCTGTAGACTTAAGTAAGGGACACAACTGCTCACTCTACCACGCAATACTGATGTTAAATTGCAGACCTTGATACTAAGAAAATACTACTGTGATAATGCGGCATGTGTGTGTGTGTGTGTGTGTGTGTGTGTGTGTGTGTGTGTGTGTGTGTGTGTGTGCGCGCGCATGCATGTATGCGCATGCATGAGTGCCGCCATGAGAAATTCTGTGAACATATCAAAATTACTGGCTGAAAAGATGTCTCCTTAGTATGACATGAAGCTTCCTTCTCTCTCTCTCTCTCTCCTCCCCCCCCCACCCCCCACCCCTCTCTCTCTCTCATGTATTCCTTGCACCCAGCTTCTTCCAGCTCTCCTGCTCACACAGCCACACCCAAATGACTTCCCCGTACTCTCCACACCCCCAGGTCAATACACACACACACACGTCTTGAAGCTTTCAAAAAGACAACAAGCACGAAGGCAGGATGTTATTGTTTGATGCTATTCTTGTCCTCCTGTACAAATCCTGGCTAATGGAAGCTGGAAATTATGGGAACATTCAATACGGATCAAGCGCTCGCAGTTTCACAAAGACAGGCAGGCAGGCAGGCAGGCAGGCGTGCGTGCACTCACACACACACACGCGTGCACGCACACACAATCATTCACAACCC
This sequence comes from Conus ventricosus, assembly GCA_018398815.1. Classification (NCBI taxonomy): domain Eukaryota; kingdom Metazoa; phylum Mollusca; class Gastropoda; order Neogastropoda; family Conidae; genus Conus; species Conus ventricosus. The sequence goes on from JAFLJL010018205.1 coordinate 41,058, forward strand.
CCAAATGGGTTTGTCAAAGTTTCAAATGCATTTTCAAGATCTTTCTAATTTATGGAAGGGATGCATAATATGCAATTCGGGCTATAAAACCCTTTGTTTACTAAGCCAGACTAGAATGTTCTGTGACAACTGTTAGGACTTCTTTTTTTTCTTTTTTTCTTTTTTTTTGTCATTTGTGAAATGGAAATGAACTCTATTTCAAACACACACACCCATCCCCCGGTAAAAAAAAAAAATGTTGGGATCCTTGAAAAAAAACAGGGTTTACAGGTGGGTGTGTGGGTTTACAACACACACACACACACACACACACACACACACACACACACACAACACTTTCCAAGGGTTTGGGGATGAGAGGAGGGTGATGAGAGAGAAAGTGGGAGGGAGGGAGGGGAGGGAGACAGACAGACAGACTGACAGATTAAAGAAAGGGGAAGAAAAGAGAGACACTGAGAGATTAACACAAACAGGGACCAAGACAAATAGACACACAGAAGGGATGAACAGTTAAAGACCTATTCAAATTCCTAAAATCATGTCCAAATATCCACACGCACACACACACGCACACACACATAAATGTGTACATACACCTGTGGTGCATGCACGTGTGTGTGTGTGTGTGTGTGTGTGTGTGTGTGTGTGTGTGTGTGTGTGTGTGTGTGTTGTATATGCGCGCGCGTGCGTGTGTGCATGCGCAGAGAAAACTGGGTACAGAAGAAAAGACAGAATGTGTAGGATCTTCCATTGTCTGTCTGTTTCTTTGCTGCTGTCCTTCATAAACAAGCCAGCAACACAGGTACCAGAGCAACAAATACCCTGACAAATGTAAGTATACATCCAACTCCACAGAGTGCACAGACACAATGAACCACCACCACAAACACTAACAAATCTTATACACTTTTGGAGGCAAACAAACAAACAAAACTAACTATTTGGTGCAAATCATGCAGCCCAATTCACTAACAACACACACACACACACACTGAGTGACACATGGCACGCACACACACACACTCTCATCTCTCTCTCTCCTCTCTCTTTAAGAAGTCATACACAACTCCTCCCCTGCAATTAATTCTTTGTTACTTTATTTCTTTGTATCTAATGTCCTGTGTGAACTAGTATCAAAATAATGGAGAAAACTGTACTTTGTAAGATGCTTTTATAACACAATCTAAGCACATCAGGATAATAATATAATGTTGCTTATAGCCCACCGAACATGCAAGAGGGCACACAATACAGGAACAAATCAAAATAGGGGTGCACACACACTATAACTGAGCCCAAGACAGAAGTGGCAAAAGGGTGAAAACCCCCCCCCCCCCCCCCCCCCCCCCCCCCCCCCCCCCCCCCCCCCCCCCCCCCCCCCTCCGGCAAGGTGAAGGGCACCTGAACCTGCAGATTTCTGCCTTTTTTGCGAGCTCTCTACTGTGACGGTCTGGAACTTACTATGTCATTTCAACAAAAGAAGCCACTGCAGAAAAAAACACATTTTCGTCTATGGTCATTATTTTTTAAGCACATTTTTTTTCTTCTAAAAAGGCTGAATCATGATTTTAGAAAAGTTGGAAAACAGCTGAAAAGTTTTCAGCCTAGACTTTCAACAAACATCGAATCAAAGACGAGTGCAGATATGAATGTGTATAAATTTCTGCAATGCGTGCCTTTTTTGTTCAAATCCCCCACCCCACACCTCCATTCCCTTCTCATATCCCCGGCATTTGACCTTTAGTTAAAGGTCTGAATTCCATATGGTGTAACACACACACACACACACACACACACACACACACACACACACACACATATATATAATATATATATATATTATATATATATATATATATAATATATATATATATATTTTCATTTCAGTGTTATAGCAATCACTTGTATTAGGATTGAAAACTCTAAGAAATTCAATGAAACCAACCCGATGCCACTGAATCAAGTCACAAGGTGAAGGACCCAATCACCCAATCACACATGAAACTTACTGTTCAGCTACATTCCATACCTATGCCAGAGGATCTGAGACAATAAGTAGGATTTCGCGCGCCTGTTGGCATTTTTGTACTGCAAGGATTCTACCTACAGAGCTCTATGCCTGTGACATGGCTGATTTGAAGGGGGAAAAATGAACTTCTCTCTACAGGCATGGCAGCCTCCATTCATCGTTTTGCACAACGTTTGTTTTCTGTGCTGGAGAGCACTACTCCATGCTGTGTTCTGACTGGCTGTGATGTCCTGTATCACTCACTACTTGAGGGTCGGATACAATATACTACACTGTGGCATGATGTACTAGTCTACGACACTGTGTCTTCAATCGAACTGTATGCAAAATGAGGAAGAAACATGTCAATCATGCTGAAGTGGAACCACGACAGCACAGCCTTTTGTGCTGGTGTGTGACCCTACACCCAACTGCTCATGAGATGAAGTGCTTTATGAAGTAACGAAAACACAACTGTAATGTCCCATTAATATCACTGTTCTTTTAATTACATCATGAACATTATCATCATTATTACCATCACTATAATCAATGACTTTTTACAGAAATAACATAATATCGCTACAAGAAAAGACAGTGACAACAGTTATGCTACGCCATGCATGTATACAAAATCAGAAGACAGGACGGCAAGAGAAACGCTCAGTTGCAGTTCCCAGCACACAGACAACTACATACACACAGGGAGCCAGAGGGAAGAAAGGACAGTGTCCAGCACACAGACAACTACATACACACAGGGAGCCAGAGGGAAGAAAGGACAGTGTCCAGCACACAGACAACTACATACACACAGGGAGCCAGAGGGAAGAAAGGACAGTGTCCAGCACACAGACAACTACATACACAAAGGGAGCCACAGGGAAGAAAGGACAGTGTCCAGCACACAGACAACTACATACACACAGGGAGCCACAGGGAAGAAAGGACAGTGTCCAGCACACAGACAACTACATACACACAGGGAGCCAGAGGGAAGAAAGGACAGTGTCCAGCACACAGACAACTACATACACACAGGGAGCCACAGGGAAGAAAGGACAGTGTCCATGTCCAGCACACAGACAACTACATACACACAGGGAACCACAGGGAAGAAAGGACAGTGTCCAGCACACAGACAACTACATACACACAGGGAGCCACAGGGAAGAAAGGACAGTGTCCAGCACACAGACAACTACATACACACAGGGAGCCACAGGGAAGAAAGGACAGTGTCCAGCACACAGACAACTACATACACACAGGGAGCCACAGGGAAGAAAGGACAGTGTCCAGCACACAGACAACTACATACACACAGGGAGCCACAGGGAAGAAAGGACAGGAAAGGTCACCCACCAGTGTTGGAGTCCTCCCCTCGGCGCCGTGGTCAACAACGCTGAGGTTGCTGTCTTCATTGGAGCACTGGCCCCTTCGCCATCGCTCCTCTCTCCCTGCACAGGAAAAAGGCCATGGACAATGAAATGGCATCACGATGTATTCACATGCTTCATCTTTTTTTTTTTTTTTTTTTTTTTAAGAGACTTGTTTAGCCCTCCCCTTCCCGATGTGTATCCGGTCATGCTTTTCCAACCAAATGACCCCCTCCGGCAAGAAGACCTCAGCGATTCACCTACAGCCTTAATACCAAGTTTCAACCAAGGGAAAGCAAAACCATACACTTCTACCACCCCCCTTTTCTTCCTTTTTTTTGTGGGTAGGTGATGTTGACAACCAGTAAACTGCAAATGGAATTGACGGAACTGAACAAAAGAGAGAAAAAAAGGGGGAGGGGGAGGGGGAAGGGTTTACTAAACAACCAAGCAAGTGGCACAATGGAACAAACAGATGTTAAATACAAAAGCAACGGACGTCTATCCTGGGGTCTTCCACAGACAGAAACACACAGGTGATTATAATGTAAAAAAAAAAACAACAACAAAAGAAATGGCATAGCTTTGCTTGCAAACATCCTCATTAAGTAGAGGCGTGGAGTGGAAAGTGGTTTGATCTGCACTGGGTTTTTCCTTCACCTCTCACCCCCACTCCCACCCCCCACCCCACCCTCACCCCCCTCCTCTTTTTTTTCATTCTAAAATTTGAAATCCTCTAGTTGCTGTCAACCGGCAACAATTTGACTACATAAGGACTTTTTACCAACAGCATCCATTGGTTGCAGTGAAAATAAGAAAGCTGTTTAAAAAACGAACCAAGAAAAAAAAAAAAACCTTATAATGCTAATTAAGCAAAAGCGTATTTTGATGCTGTGCATCTGTCACTGTTATACAGTGATAAAAATGGGAATCCAAAAGTGGAACTCGTGTTCCATAGACATTCTAAAAAAATATGATTCAACACTTTCAAGATTTCTCCATAGCATCAAATCAATCCTATTTCACAAACATTTCAAACACAAAATTGTTGGAAATTTGCAGCAATTCAATTTTGAAAACAAAATGTTTGAAATTTTGCAGCATTGTCTAACTCATGTATGCACATAACTTTGCACTGTCATCCAGGAATACAGCATTTTAAAATAAATTATGTTCTTTTCATGTCAGAAAAATGTCTAACTAGCAAAAGATTTCTGCTCACATTATTTAATGAAAATGAAAAGACACAAAGATGCAACTTTCTCAATAATTCAGTCAAGCAAGTACACTCATTACACACACACACACACACACACACACACACACACACACACACACACACACACACACACACACCATGAATTAAAGACTTCAACTTATGTCACAGGTTTCAACAGAATCAAGACAATGCATCTATTTCAGCTACAGACATGATGTGGGCCATGTATCAACATTATCAAAGTAACAATCTGCCCCTTCAGAAAATGAACTCCTGGAAGAGAAAACAAAAGCTCCCTAATGAAAATGTCACCATCACACAATATCGCATTTCTGTGTTTTAACAAGCAAAAATGGCAGCTAGCATGTATACAGAGGATCACAAAATCATAAAATATCCTACGTCAAATTACTTGTAAGACTTTATGGTATGTATACAAATCACACACACACACACACACACACACACACACACACACACACACACACACACACACACAGAGGGAGGGGGGAGGGGGGAGTGAGAGAGAGAGAAAGAGAGAGAGAGACTGAGGGCTGGGGAGGGACAGGGAAGGAAGTGGGAGAGAGAGATGGACAAGACAGACCAAGGGAGATAGTACATGCCACTATGACCACTCGTGTTTCAACATTGTTCTCTCCCTTTGAAAGACACCTCATCGTTCATTCAGCACTTCAGCCCAACAGACATGGGTAACAATCGTATTCACCGATAGCAAAAGCTGAAATCTCATATGAACGCGCGCTCACTCGAACGCACGTCTTCACGGCCCTTTCTCCCCCACCCCGTCCCCTACACTCTTCCTCTCCCTTCCCTTTCACCTCTCCTCTTCGTTCTTCCCCCCTCCCCCTTCTTTCCCACCTCCCACCACCCTCACACATGTTGGATCATCCCGAAATCAATCGATGCAATGTGCAATGGTCTTTTTTGTCCTCACATACATGGCTTCAGCTATATACAGGGTTCCTACAGACTCCCAAGAACAAAATTCAAGGGGTTTTCAAGGAGTTTTCAAGGAGTATTTTTTTCTATTTCAAGGCTACAATACTTGCGTAAAAATTGAAAAAAGAAATGGCAGTTTGATTTTTCTGTGTTAAGGTTGATGAAAAAAAAATTATTTAAAAACAATTTTTTCACAAAGAAAACAACAAAAATTGTTTTTAAATAATTTTTTTTCATCAACCTGAACACAGAAAAATCAAACTACCATTTCTTTTTTCAGTTTTTATCAGAGTGAGTGTGCCAGTACACCACACATTAGAACATTAACAAACCCAGACTCTTTGTATTAAATGCCAAAACACTAAAATCAGCAAAAATATGTCCATCTGTAAGAGAAAATACAGACTATGCATGGTGTGTAAGAGACTGGTCGGAGGAAAAAAAAAAAAAAAAAACTAGTTAAAAAAAAAAATTACAAACATCGTCGCGTGCGTTAATAGCAAGGGAGATAATTTGTAACTTCATCATGAAGTTACAAATTACCTCCCTTGGTAACAGCAGACGGCAATCCAGGATCGCGACAATGCAGAGACAGTCACACAAAGACACACAGAGAGAGAGAGAGAGAGAGAGAGAGAGAGAGAGAGAGAGAGAGAGAGAGAGAGAGAGAACATGAAAACAGGCCAAGACACAAATCATGTATTGCTATCACTCAGAGCAGAGCATTGTTCTCTCTCTTTAACAAGACAACGGAGGTATGGGGATGGCCACGGGTTGGCACAGAGAGACAGGCAGGCAGACAGACAGACAGATGAGACAGAGAGTGAGAGACAGAGACAGGGACAGAGAGAGTGAGAGACAGAGAGACAGAGTGAGAGACAGAGAGAATGAGAGACAGAGAGAGAAAGTGTGACAGAGACAGAGAGAGTGAGAGACAGAGACAGAGACAGAGAGTGAGAGACAGACAGAGTGAGAGACAGAGACAGAGAGAGTGAGACAGAGTGAGAGACAGAGACAGAGAGAGAGTGTGAGACACAGAGAGAGTGTGTGAGACAGAGAGAGACAGAAAGAGAGAGTAAGAGACAGAGACATAGAGACAGAGCGAGAGTGAGAGGCAGAGACAGAGAGACAGACAGACAGATTCATGCTGTTTAGAACGCTGCCAACCGTGAAGGGCTTCATCAGAGCTGTCACTTCGTCAAACCCAATTCTTCACACAACAGGAAAAAAAAAAGGAAGATCATACCAAGGGAGATAATGTGCAATGCTACGACCGCGCACAGTTTAGCAATCTTCACTCCCATGAACCAGACAGACAGAGAAAAGCTGCCAGTTCCAAAAAAGAGCGAGATTTGTGTTCTGAGCCCAGCCCACCACAAGGGCCATTAATTTTTGTCATCTTGTCAAAACTAATTTCTTACACAGTACAAAAAAAAAGAAAAGAAAAAGGCAAAAGAGAGAGTCTTGCATGTGTGTCTGTGTGCGTGTGTGTGCAAGTGTCGCAGTGCCTGTTTGAAGTGTGTACCTGATGGTTTCAACGAGTCAGTGTTGAAGCTGTGAGCATGCATGTAGGGGACTGTCTTAGTAGATGCACATGAGCGTTAAGCAGATACCTGAATCATTAAAAACAAACACACACACACACACACACACGCACACAAAATTTGTGCACATTGAGTACTGCTCGTGCTTGTGTGTGTGTGTGTGTGTGTGTGTGTGTGTGTGTGTGTGTGTGTGTGTGTGTGTGCAGTAGTAGTACATTAATTTAACATCTCTTCACCCTCAAGTGACATTAGACAACAACAACAAAAACCAGACATTAGGTGTGTGTGTGTGTGAGTGAGTGAGTGTGTGTGTGTGTGTGTGTGTGTGTGTGTGTGTGTGTGTGTGTGTGTGTGTGTGTGTGTGTGTGGTGTGTGTGTGTGTGTGTGTGTGTGTGTGTGTGTGTGCGCGCGCGCGCATGTGCGCGTGCGTGTGTGTGTGCATGCATGCATGTGCGTGACCAAGGGAAAAGACAGGGTTCCATATCAAAACAAATGAAGAGTTGTTCATACTCAAACAACAGTCATTTCTTCATAAAAATAAAATGACTAAATAAATAAGAAAATTCATTTTGAAATTAAGTATTCATAAATGCATAAATATACACGAGTGCAAGTGCTGGAAACCACTTTCCACTGTTTCGCTCCAGCATGTGAGATCCATCTTATCAACTAGCTGAATACACACTTCCCTATCGACGTGTGAAAATTATACTCCTTTGCTTTCAAAGTGAGGTGACTACAGGCCAAAACTGAAACAAATGTTAAAAAGAATTATTAGCGAGTCCACTAAACAACAGGGACAAACAAATTACAAGACTTTTTTTTTTTTTTAAATGTTCATACTCTTTTGATATTTCGGTCAATGCAGTTCTAACCAAAAGCAGCCTACGACAGCAGCACATGCCACTGCAAGATATTATGTGTTTGTTTTGAAACCCAATATTCTTCTGCACCCATTAACTTTTCAGTTTTACGGTGCATCATTTCAAATTTCAGTGTGCAAAAAAAAAAAAAACCCATTCATACGAACTGGAACCCAACAGAGAGAGAGAGAGAGAGAGAGAGACAGGGGCAGAGACAAACACAGATAGACAGACGGTCACACTGATACAGAGGAGCGGGAGAGCCAATGTTTTTGCAAGACGGGTATCCATGCCTGCGCTTCAGAAGCAGGTCTGTCTGCACGAGTCGAGCTCCAACACATGAAAACCACGGTAAGAACTACAGAACGTGGCAGAGAAGCGCCAGAAGAAAAAGACAAAAAGAACCCTACGACAGCGAGGGATAAAGAATCTGCTGGCTCACGATACTGGCACTCCTTCCATACACGTCACAAAAACAACATCCCCCACCACTACAAAGGAAAAAAATAAGTACATTAAAAGGAAAAAAAAAAAAGGAGGGGGGGGGGGGGGGCAAGGTTACTTACCAAGCTAAGCTACCAGTTCCAAAACAAACAAAGATACCAACTACAAACAAACTTTGCTCTAGCAACATTTCCAGGAACTGGACAGAAAACCTCCATCCTCTGGTTATGTCATACAATTTCAGTCTTTCATTGAACTGAATGCTAATACCTTACTGGTTTCAGGGCCAAATCATACAGAATTCTTGGAAAATATGAACCGTTGCCTTTCACTTATCATTTATCTTCTCAAATTCAGCGTAAGATAGGCACTGAATGAAAACGAGGCCGGATTTGAGAAAAGTGATTGCTCGCTCTTCGTTTTCATTGTCCAGAATGTTGTGTATCTTGCCTGAAGAAGACCTAAGAGGTCAAAAGGCATCGTGTTTTGTCTTGTGATTTGTTTGTCCATGTTATCTAGCGGATTCACTTTTACATTCCTTTTAAAATTTGTATCAATTCATGCCTGAGTCACCTCACTTTGAAACTAACTTTGTTCACTGTGATGTTGTGAACTCAGTTGCGAAAAAAAAAAGAAAAAAAATTCGTTTCCACACTTGCTTTACAGCAGAAGCAAGACCACAAGCCGGAATAGCTCGTTGGTAGAGCGCCTGACTCGTAATCTTGGTGATCCTGGGCTGCGGGTTCGAACCTCCGCTGGGGCGTTTCGGTACAGGGGAATTTTCCCTCGGAGTTAACATTGGTTCTGACTCCTTTTCCCATACAGTCCTTCGAATGAGACTATAAACCGAGGTTCTGTGTGTGAACGCACGCATAACATCTTGCACACACGTAAAATCCCATCACCAACTTTCGGAAGAGTAGGCCAGTTTGGCCGTTGGTATGGATGACACGTTACACATAGCATGCACCCTGCGTGAGAAATGGAAAGAATGAAGGAAGTAAGGAAAATGAGTGATCGATATTGAACGATACTGACTGGATGACACGGGAAACGACTGAATGCGGCACTACCCAGGTAGGCAGCCCGTTGTGTAAACGATGTGGATTGTAAAGCGCTTAGAGCTTGGCCTCTAGCCGAGAATAGGCGCTATATAAGTATTCATTTATTATTATTATTATTATTATTATTATTATTACACCACGGATCTTCTCATCCCCAAAATGGGGTTTCCAACACTCTCAAGTATTTTCTTTTTCTCTGACGAAAAGAACTTCCCCAAAAGAGGTGAAATGGTCTCATATTCCTGTGAACTTATCAGCATAATCACAAACTCCTCCGTTCCATGCTTTTTTAAGGTGGAATACATTTGATACAGTGAAACCTTTGCCCAGCAAAAGGTAAGGTAAGGTAAGGTAAGGTAAGGTAAGGTAAGGTAATGTAAGGTAAGGTAAGGTAAGGTAAGGTAAGGTAAGGTAAGGTAAGGTAAGTAAGGTAAGGTAATGTTGTTTATAGCCCAGCCGACCGCAAAGGGCCACATGGCTGTCACCTTGCCACAGCAAAAAGAATATGAAATGTTTTTATGTAATAGCAACTTGTAGAGATAAGATTACGTTGCTTATACTGTTTATAGCCCAGCCAACCGCAAAGGGCCACATCGGGGCTGAACTTGTAGAGACGCTAGCTGTGACCATATGAAGTTGTGAACACAGTGGGTTTCAGCCTGTTTCTGAATTACGTATTATACTCAAACGCCTTTTTTGTTTTCAAATTCACATGTGTCAAAGTGCTTGCTTGTGTATCTCAGAAGTATGATTTGCAAAGAACAGCAATACATTTTATAAATGATTGTGCATCTCAAAAGTATGATTTGCAAAGAAGAGCAATACATTTTATAAATGACTGTGCATCTCAGAAGTATGATTTGCAAAGAAAGCAATACATTTTATAAATGACTGTGCATCTCAGAAGTATGATTTGCAAAGAAAAGCAATACATTTTATAAATGACTGTGCATTCTCAGAAGTATGATTTGCAAAAGAAGAGCAATACATTTTATAAATGATGGAAAAACTGAAAACTTTGGGTGAAGGGCTGGCTGAAAAGATTTAAAACAAACAAAAAAAACAACCTTTTTTTTCATTTCTAGTTACTGCTGCTCACTTCAAATGAAGTTTATAAATAAATCTAGTTTATCCTTTCAAAATGGAAATGACATCAGATAAGCAAGCATAATAATGTGTACTTTAGCAATAAGATGTGTTAGAAAGTGGAAGAAAATCTTGTTAAGTTATTAACTTTTAACCTTTTGACATTCCCTTTTTACGTTTGTTTGAATGTTTGCTGGTTTTTGGTTTGTGCTGTTTTTTTTAAATGGGGAAAAGGGAAGGAGAAGACAGACAGAAAAGAAAATGGGCCGAGTGACTAGTCTCTACTTGCAAAGATATTAACTTTTTTTCTTCCTAAATACACAAGTTAAAACACAAGCACACACACACACACACACACACACACAACACACACACACACACACACACACACACACGTACATGTGGAAGCCAACATAGACACCTTTCGAGACATGTAACCAAAAGACCAAATCCCTGAAAGTTGTGTACTCAACAGAAATGACCGTATGGTCCACAACCTTTGGCTCAATTTAAAACGTCTGGATGAAAAGCACATATTCAGCAAAGCTTAACTCTTTCAAGTCTTCGAAAGTCCGCACGCAGTGACTCCTCCTTGATGAACCTGAAACTGAAAAGTGTGGATTGCACTGAAATGAGCATTTTTCTGTTCCATACTGCATGTTTCCCTGTCTTCGCTACCATGGCCACTAACATTTACCACACACTTCAGATGAGAGGGACTTTGCAACAAGCTGGAACCCGAACTCTTCCATCAGACAATGCAATGGAACCAGACCAAACTCTCTTTCCATCTACTGAATGTTTTTGTCCCTTAATGACTCATCATGGCTTGAAGT
>JAFLJL010018206.1:3755-22086 GCA_018398815.1 Conus ventricosus
CACCAAATGACCTCATCTATGGGGAGACGAACAGGTATCCTTATATATATCAATTGTGCAGTGTATGAGATACTGGTTAAAATTAACACGACTAGAAGAGAGTAGATTACCACGGAAAGCCTACAGAATGTTATTTGATTTAGATGCACGGAATAAAAGAAATTGGGTCTCAAATGTTAGATGCAAATTATATGCGTATGGTTTTGGCTATTTATGGGAGAACCAAGGTGTTGAAGAAATACGTCAATTTTTGTATCATTTTAAAGACAGATTGATATCGTGTAGGTGGCAAGAATGGGATTTCCATGTGAATAACAGTGAACGGTTTCAAGTGTATAGAACATTTTGTTCTGTAAACGATGATAAAATCTATTTGAAGTTGAATTTAGACAGGCATTTAAAATTTGTATTGACAAGGTTTAGACTTGGCGTGTCTGAAATTGCGTGTCACTACTATCGTTATAGATTACATACAGAAAAAGATTTGATTTGTCCATTGTGTAGAAATGCCAAGGAAGATGAAGTTCACATTCTTTTATGCTGTCCTGCATTAACTAATTTACGAAAACAGTCTGTTGGTCTTGAGATTATTCCAATGTTTCTTTGGTTGGTGATGTTTCTTGCTCTTTCCTTAAGTCTAGATGTGCGGCCACTTCTCTTGATGTTCAGATCTGAAAGTTGGTCTATGGTAGAGTGATTTTGCTCTTGTTTGATTAACTGATTCTTCAGATTTCTTATCACATCAGATCGCCCAAGCGGTAATCCAGTTCGTATCGTTGCCTTGCCAGCCAGTGTGTCTGCTCTCTCGTTTCCTTCAACTCCAGCATGTCCAGGGCACTACATCCATACGAGTCTCTCCATTAGTTCTTTCCAAGCAGGGCTTCCCATTCCACTTTTCACTTTCTGAAGTACGTTCATAGAGTCAATCAGTATCTCAGTATCATGGTTTGTTGACACACACACACACACACACACACACACACACACACACACACACACACACACACACACACACCACACACACACACGTACACTCGCTCACTCTCTCAGGCACACACTGGAAAACATGAATAAGCTATTACGGTTAATATTATGAAATGGTTCTTTGTCTTTTTTACTCGCTTTATGTAGGCTGAATTATTACCATCTGACGATGTAACCAGGATTGCTTGCAGAAGACCTGGCAGCTTAACAAGTCGTACATTCGTTAAAACTTTGTTGTAACTTTGTCAGGTGTACATTCTGTCAAGCTTTGTGGTAGCTTTGTCAGTCGTATATTTTGTCAACTTTTACGGCGTACAATATGTGATTTATGCGGGATGGAATGGGTTATCCTGGGTGGAATGGGGCGGGAGTATGAAAATCTAATCCTCTGAGCGCAACGTGTTGGGTCACCCACCGACTTGTTTGTATTTCTGAGCATGAGGACACGTGACCAAACATTTTCCTGCTGAATTTTTCTTGTGTGTACTCTCTCTCTCTTCTCTCTCTCTCTCTCTCTCTCTCTCTCTCTCTCTCTCTCTCTCTCTCTCTCTCTCTCTCTCCCTCTCTCCCTCAGATCTCCCTCTGCATATTAAAGACTCATCTCAACTTTTTGCAGATGACACATCAATTAATTCAAAACATATTGATTTGAAACACTTATCAGATAACCTGCAAGGAAATGTAACTCGACTAATTAACTGGACAGAATTGAATCACATGTCCTTAAATGATCAGAAAACATACTTTGCTTATTACTTCTCGTCAAAAAAGACAAAATTTAAGTACTCCAATGCCCCCTATATTTATTAATAACAACAAGCTAGAAGAAGTTAGCACTCATAAAGTTTTAGGTGTCACTATTGACAATAATCTTTCTGGTCGCCACATGTTTCCAACTTAAGCAAACGAGTTTCTCAGAAAATTTTTCAGCCTAAAAAAAAAAAAAAAAATTCCTGGATATAAACTATCGTAAACAAGATGCCAGTGATGACGATGATGATTGTAATGATGTAGATCGTCGCATATTGAAAGAAGAGATCTGTCATGCATATATCCAGTCCTACATCGACTACTCTTCTACTCTCTATGATTCTTGCAGTGCAATCACGTTAAAACCGTTGCGCAAGGCCCATAAGCGGGCTATCAAAAGAGTACTTAAAAAAACATCAACGTTAACTACTCAAGATTACCTCGAATTAGATATATTGCCCCTTTCTTATAAATTTGAATGTGATAAAGCAATAATGATGTTCAGAATTATGAACCAGTTAGCACCCTCAAATATATCTGCAAGATTTCCAATCAATCAATCCAGGTATACAAATAACATAATCATACCGAAACCAAGAATCGATCTTTTTAAAAGTAGCTTAGTTTACTCTGATGGAACACTTTGCAATTATATGCCAACATAGTGTGTACGTACATGCGTGTGTGTGTGTGTGTGTGTGTGTGTGTGTGTGTGTGTGTGTGTGTGTGTGTTATGCATGTATGTGTGTGTCCTTCATTTAACGTCTATCCACTGTTCGTGATATTAGACAAAACAAAAAACAAAACAAAAAACAACAACAACAAAGTGAATGTGTTCGGAAGTAATTGCGGACGTGCACATAATGTGTGTATGTTTATATGTATGGGTGCACGCGAATGTGTGTGTGTGTGTGTGTGTGTGTGTGTGTGTGTGTGTGTGTGTGTGTGTGTGTGTGTGTGTGCGTGCGTGCGTGCGTGCGTGTGTGTGTGTGTGTGTGTGTGTGTGTGTGTGTGTGTGTGTGTGTGAGCGTGTAAGTGTGTGCGTGTGCGTGTGTGTGTGTGTGTGTGTGTGTGTGAGTATGTGTGCCTGTGTGTGTGAGTGAGTTATGGATGCGTAAGTGTGTGAATATCTTTACACAAGTCATAAGTGAAGATTACGATGAAACAAAATACCTATAACCAACAACTAACTAATCAATAAAAGTCAAAACGGATGGCAGTATTGAAGAAAAAAAAATATACAAGCAAAAAAAATCCTTCGCTTTCCCCCCCCCCCACCCCCCCCATTTTATCCACCCCACCCCCTTCCTTTCTTATCCCCCGCAAATAATGTTAATAAAAAATATTATAAGTATTTCTAATAGGGGTGCGTTCTATGTGTACAAAGAATTCGTACGTTAAAGCTGGTGACTCAAACATGACCTGCACAGTATTTTGCTTCAATACTGGAATGATTTTTTTTTTCATATCATTGCATGAAACAATATGAACTGGAGCAATTTTGTTTCCACATACGGAAACTACGTTTTTTTTTTACATATTTTGTTTTAAATGCATTAAGTTTCCATCTGTGCATTAATGAGAGTAATTTTCTTTCTATTAAGATTAAAATTCACTTTGATTCTTTTAATATCAAACTGTTCTTTATAGACGTGATCTACCATACTATATTCGAACGCTTTCCAGATATGCGACTTAACTAAGTTACAAGCTGTTCATGTACTGATAAGGAGAAATCAAACAATTCTGAATCAAAACTATTTTTGGCTCCACCTTCAGCTGCCCTGTCTACTTTTTCATTATAATGAAAAGAACAATGTGAAAGAATCCAACAAAAAGCTACATGGGTTCCTCTTGCAATTAACATGTGTATCATACAACTTATCTCTACGATCATTTCAGGTCTTGTGTGCAATTGAAAAAACTTTTAATGCCTGAAGAGCTGATTTAGAATCAACACAGAACAGAATTTGAAATATTGTTTTTGGAAAGTTTAAAAGGTAATTAAAGCCAGGAGTATCGCTGTTAATTCTGCTATAAAGATTGTTAATTCCGATATAGAATGATTTCTCTACTCTTAAGTCTGGTATTAAGAATGCACAACCTGTTTGTTTATCAATGCACGAACAGTCTTGTGTCTATTTTCAAATAATTTGAATAGTTCTTTTCAACATGGCATTTGACATAGCTTGTTTATGTTTTCATCTTTTTTTCATATTGGTATGGTCAATGTCAAAATGTGCTTTATTAAGCTCCCATGGTGGTATAGGAGAAAATTCCTAGGAATAACAATAAAAGTCAATTCCATTTCAAGAATTTTAATCTTAATAGAAAATTACTCTCATTAATGGATAGAGCTCGTTATTGATTTAAACTCCAGAATCAGTAATACTTTTTGATGTGTACGTTGCCAGCGTTTTTTGAGAAGCTATAGATTTTGCTCTTTTAGGAAAATCAATATCTTACCTCATTTTTATTTCAGATCTAATGTGCGTTTTATTAGTTCTACTCTTCATAACAAATTTACAACACGCTAACTCTCTGTATTCATCTAAGGGAAGCATCTGCGCTTCGTAATACGTACGAGAAGATGATGCATGCACCGGAAGGCCAAGTGCTATTTTCAATGCCTTGCATTAATTACTTTCAAGCTTTTTCAATAGGTATTTGGGAGCGCTAAAGATTACTTCTTGGGCATATGTTATTTTCGACCTCATTAAAGATTTACATAGAGTTATCAATGTAGATGAATTCTGTCCCCATTTTTCGTTAGAAATAATTTTAAGGAAATTCAATGTTTTCCTCGCCTTTGTTAACAGGTATTCAATATGAGCGTTTGTAGCCGGCCGTTTTGTCCGACCCGGCCGTTTTGTCCGAGGTTGGACAAAACGGCCGGGTCGGACAAAACGGCCGGCTAAAACCCGGCTGTTTTGTTCGACTTTCAATTTTTTGTCGGACAAAACGGCCTGGTTGGACAAAACGGCCGGCTCTATGTAAGCGGCCGTTTTGTCCGATATATTTTTTAATTGTTCTTTGCCTAGTTCCACTACATTCAAGTAAAGGGTGACGTCACCACATTTTGTCGATCAGGAAGGATAAATCCCAACATGTCTTTTTTTTTTAGGCGGAAATCGACCATTACACAGTACTATTATCATGACTGTCAGTGAAGTGGGTCGGCTCTATATGGGTGGGTTGGGGTGGGGGGGGTTATGTCAAATAAATCGAAGTTTTGAATTATCACTCAAGAACAAAGAAGAAAGACAGCCCTATGTACACTGAAAAAGGCAAAACTGCAAATACATTAAGAAGCAAGAAAACAAGAGGGCGTGGCTAAAATACACCTTTTTCCAATTTTTTAAGGTCAAGGTTATGACCTTGACGTGTGACCTTCAAAACCGAAAATCTATTTTTAGCCATATCTCGGGCAGCGGTCAACATAGGAAGCTGAAACTTGGTGTGAAGGTTGTTTGGTTTATTGCTCTCCAAACATGTCAAAGCAATTAAGGTCAAGGTAAAGGTCACAGACAACGTCAGACTCAAAATTGAGGGTGCGTCAATTGTTTGTCCCAATTCCCCAACAGTTTGACACAGTCACCTCAAATGTTGTATCGTGATGTGCCACCTGTCTCTCTCTGTCTGTGTCTGTCTGTCTGTCTGTCTCTCTCTCTCTCTCTCTCTCTCTCTCTCTCTCTCTCTCTCTCTCTCTCCTGCATCCAAGTAAAGAAATCACGAGAATAAGACCCACTCGATAGTCATGGCCCCTGACGGCCAATGGTCAGATTAAGACGCCAAATTGGCCACCTGGGGGCATGACGGCCCAATGCGTTTTTTTCACGTGATTTCTTTACTTGGGGGTACACAGACAGAAAAAAAAAAAAACAAAAAAAGAAAAAAAGAAAAAACAGAACGCCACGAATTTATACTTCTTTGCCAGTGAAATATCGGACAAAACGGCCGCTTACATACAGCCGGCCGTTTTGTCCAACCAGGCCGTTTTGTCCGACAAAAAATTGAAAGTCAGACAAAACAGCCGGGTTTTAGCCGGCCGTTTTGTCCGACCCGGCCGTTTCGTCCAACCTCGGACAAAACGGCCGGGTCGGACAAAACGGCCGGCTACAGCGTTCCATGATAGTTTAGATGTGAAATGGACTCCTAGGAATTTAACTTCTGTCACGTATTTAAGAGTGTTTCGCCCAATGTAAAAACAGGCAGTTTTTCTGGATTATTACCACTATTGAAAAGAATTATATTTGTTTTTTCAATAGATAATTTTAATCCATTTTACTTCATGTATTCCGCCATCCTATTTAGTTCGTCTTGATAGATCTTTCTGATGAAATTTATATCACGCTGTGGAGTTTTCTTTTTAAGAGTTACTTCCATCCACATGCAAATGTCGTCTGCATATCGAACGAGAACTACCTTTTTAGATAACTTATTTGGCAAATCATGCAATAGCAATAAGAAAAGTATCAGAGCTAACACTGACCCTTGGGGGATTCCCATTGACAAAGTTCTACTGGTGGAATATGTTTTTCCTACTCTTGTTTGTATTACCCTATCTTTCAGAAAGCATTTAACATAATTGTTTACATTTCCTGATAGTCCAATATTTTTAAGTTTGTTTAATAGCTGTGAATGCCACACTTGATCGTAAGCCTTGGTTATGTCAAAAAATGTAGCCAGGATACATTTACGTCTTGCAAATTGTTTCTTTATATTTGTTGATAACTTCACTAATGTTTCTGTAGTAGATCTCCCTTTACGAAAGCCAGCTTGATTAATAGGAATGATGTAGTTTACAGACGTGTGATGTTAATGCTATAGGTCTGTAATTTTAAGGATCACTAGAAGACTTTCCTTGTTTATGAACTGGGACAACAATTGTCTGTTTCCATATTTTGGGCATGTCGCTATTGTTCCAGCAAGTACTTAGCAAAGCATGAAGAAAAATTACAAGATTTTCAGGTAGATTCTATAGCATCTGATTAGATATTACATCTAAACCAACTGATGATTTCCTTATTGGAATGGCTCTAATGGCTTCTTTTACTTATTGTATAGTTATAGGAGCATTAACACTTTCTTCCTTACTTTCTTACTTACTTTCTTCTTTTTCTCTGTAAGTTCGGCCAGTGTTTGTTAGACCCTCAGGACGGTTGACAGCGAAAAAGTTTACAAAAACTTCTGCTTTCTCTTTAGCAGTGGGTAGATTGTTGTTATCTATTTGTATGGGATACTGCGGTGATATCAATCCATTTTTCATAGCTTTCAGTTCTTCCCATACTTTTCCCATATTATTGCAATGTTTTACTTCAGAGTTACAGAAATCATTCCAATGTTTTAATTTTGCATATTCTATTGCATCATCACTTTCTTTACCCGTCTTTTTCATTTTTTCATGATAACTTGCTGATTTCTTTTACAATATATCTTAAATCTTTCTTTTTTCTTGTTATTTGCGCGTTCACATTCCTTGTTCCACCACACATTTCCATTGTTGTTGTGACGGACCGTTTCCCGTCCAGTCACAAATTTTTATGCAACCGGGCTAACCAGAAGGTAGTCGTCCGGAAGCCAGTTGGAAAGTTTACCTGACTGCTGCTCACCTGCGCACTGTTAAAAGCCGGGTGAGCTGAACCGGTTAGGCAGTCTCTGCAGTGATTCCGGCAACGCAACTATCCAGAAGGCCGAGGAGGGACTGTGACTTAACTAGTTATGAATTCATGATGAAAAAAAAGAAGTTATTTATTCCAGTGTGGATTAGCTAGAATTTGCGAGAAGAGGGAGAGTTTTGATGCTATGGATAATAAGCTCCCAGAGTGAGCGACATAGACTTTTTGCTGGTTTTTATTTTTGATGTGGATGAGTATTTAACTCACTCTTGATACGAATATTAAATAATTGTGTGTTGGTAAACAAGAGTGTGTGGAAATCTTTCCCTTGCATATATTGAAGTAAATGAATCTTTTGAAGAAAGAAACCTTCTAAAATGTGAAATGAACATTCTTGTCGTGTTACAAGAAAAAGAAACGAACATTTGTGACTTGACGAAAGACATTCATATGATGGAAAGTAATCATTAATTGTGTGTAATGAATTGTATTCATGGTTTATTGAAGAGGGTCTAGGTGGAAATCCTTTCCCCAATTTGGAAAACTAGATCATGAAAGGTTTATATGGAAATCCTTTCCTGTGTAGTGTTGTGATTCCGGAAAAAAGGAATGTTGTAGTGTTATGATTCCGGAAAGGGAATGTTGGAGTGTTATGATTCCGGAAAGGGAATGTTGTAATGTTATGATTCCGGAAAAGGGAATGTTGTAATGTTGAAGAAAGAATATGCTGATGTTTGTCTCAAGTTCTAGTGAAATAGGATGAGGCTAATGAATATGAATGAAGTCGTGATTGTAATGAATAGTAGCCATGATAATCAAGGTAGTTAATCAGTTTCCCCCAGGTAGAAGTGTTCACTGGACCGAGGGGGACTGGCTGCCATTGTCAGGGTCGGGGCCATAGCTGGGTCTACCGCCTTGTTCTCCACCCTGTGTCGGTGTCGAGAGGCCGACCCGAGTGCCGACAACCACCCTACCTGTCACTGCACCCAAGACCGACTACCCGCTGAGCCAGTTGGGCTGGAGACGCCGCTGCTGCCAAGCCAGAGCGCCGCTCCGAGTTTTTGAACCAGCGACCTGTTTAGCCTTCGCTGTGTTCCCGTATTTGTGTGTGAGCCACAGCTCCTGTGTGAGACTGTCACTTTGCCGCCGGCAGAGATGACATGAGTGTGGTAGAGATTTTTGAGCCACAGCTCTGAAGTTCTTAAAGTCCTGTGTCGGACTTGACTTGACGATGTAGTCGTCGTCTTCACCATCTGCGTCGCCTTCATCGTCTCGTCGCCTTCATCGTCTCGTCGTCTCGTCGTTGTCATCGTCTACGGCGACGTTGGAACCAGCAGCGCTAGTTATATATAGATATATTTTGTGTTATATATAGATATATTTTGTGTGCACGCCTGTTGTGTTTGTCTGATGGCTCGGGCAGCATAAAACAAAAAGAAGTGTTGTTCTGTTGCCTGTCTGTCAATGTTCGGGTGAATGGGTGTGTGTATGTGAATTTAAAAAGTTGTGCATGCATCCGTAATTTCAGAGTCGGTTAGTCGGACACCTGCAGACACACTCATACCATCCGTAATAATTGTGTTTTTTAGATTTTGTGTTTTTTATTTGGGGGATCGATTTATCTGCTGCTGTTAGGATAGATTTGCAGAATTTATCATACTGGATTGTCTATTATATTTTCTTCAGTAGAATAATCTAAATCTATGTTTTTAAGGATGTCTTTGAAGAGTGACCAATCTGCACACTTGTAATTATACTTTGGAATAACATTTGTGTTTTCTTCTTCTTCTGCTATGTTATTTAAAGATATTATGACTGGAATATGATCTGATCCTAAAGAGTCATATCCCGTTTCCCACACTGCGTTGACTACCAATGATGGAGATACAAAAGTTAAATCAATGGCTGAAGGATTATGGTTAGATATATGTGGAATACGAAGAAAAAGAAACACCCGAAGGTGCTGGGGAGGACCCAGAGAAGCACCGTCTTCACCTGCCTTTAGAGCAGTCCTGTACCACCCCTGGAGGCCTGCGCTGTGTTGACGATGGGTACAGGCACGCGCAGGACACTCCATTAAGATATCAAGCAGTTATGATCCTGAACAGAGGTAAATTAGACTACAGGATGCAGCTCATAACAGCCTTAAAGTAGCATCCCCATGGGTGTACCAGCCCGTATTTCATGACTGCAGAGCCCACCGGCGAAAAACACCACCCTCCAGCTGCCGAGCACACCCCACAGACCCAACCACCCCTGCCCACGGAGAGATGAAGACGGTGCCACTCCAGACACAGCCAAGCTTTCGCCATACGGTCTTATGTGCCCTCAAGAGAGAATCCAAAGTTGTAGTCTTTCCCACTGTCAACAGGACTTTCCCTGTGGTCAGTGGGTCTTTCCTCACCGTCACTGGACCTTTCTCCAGGGTCAGCCTAGTTAAGGCAAAGAAGAAAAAGAAACACCCGAAGGTGCTGGGGAGGACCCAGAGAAGCACCGTCTTCACCTGCCTTTAGAGCAGTCCTGTACCACCCTTGGAGGCCTGCGCTGTGTTGACGATGGGTACAGGCACGCGCAGGACACTCCATTAAGATATCAAGGGACATAACTGCTCCTGAACAGAGGTAAATTAGACTACAGGATGCAGCTCATAACAGCCTTAAAGTAGCATCCCCATGGGTGTACCAGCCCGTATTTCATGACTGCAGAGCCCACCGGCGAAAAACACCACCCTCCAGCTGCCGAGCACACCCCACAGACCCAACCACCCCTGCCCACGGAGAGATGAAGACGGTGCCACTCCAGACACAGCCAAGCTTTCGCCATACGGTCTTATGTGCCCTCAAGAGAGAATCCAAGTTGTAGTCTTTCCCACTGTCAACAGGACTTTCCCTGTGGTCAGTGGGTCTTTCCTCACCGTCACTGGACCTTTCTCCAGGGTCAGCCTAGTTAAGGCAAAGAAGAAAAAGAAACACCCGAAGGTGCTGGGGAGGACCCAGAGAAGCACCGTCTTCACCTGCCTTTAGAGCAGTCCTGTACCACCTTGGAGGCCTGCGCTGTGTTGACGATGGGTACAGGCACGCGCAGGACACTCCATTAAGATATCAAGGGACATAACTGCTCCTGAACAGAGGTAAATTAGACTACAGGATGCAGCTCATAACAGCCTTAAAGTAGCATCCCCATGGGTGTACCAGCCCGTATTTCATGACTGCAGAGCCCACCGGCGAAAAACACCACCCTCCAGCTGCCGAGCACACCCCACAGACCCAACCACCCCTGCCCACGGACAGATGAAGACGGTGCCACTCCAGACACAGCCAAGCTTTCGCCATACGGTCTTATGTGCCCTCAAGAGAGAATCCAAAGTTGTAGTCTTTCCCACTGTCAACAGGACTTTCCCTGTGGTCAGTGGGTCTTTCCTCACCGTCACTGGACCTTTCTCCAGGGTCAGCCTAGTTAAGGCAAAGAAGAAAAAGAAACACCCGAAGGTGCTGGGGAGGACCCAGAGAAGCACCGTCTTCACCTGCCTTTAGAGCAGTCCTGTACCACCCTTGGAGGCCTGCGCTGTGTTGACGATGGGTACAGGCACGCGCAGGACACTCCATTAAGATATCAAGGGACATAACTGCTCCTGAACAGAGGTAAATTAGACTACAGGATGCAGCTCATAAAAGCCTTAAAGTAGCATCCCCATGGGTGTACCAGCCCGTATTTCATGACTGCAGAGCTCACCGGCGAAAAACACCACCCTCCAGCTGCCGAGCACACCCCACAGACCCAACCACCCCTGCCCACGGACAGATGAAGACGGTGCCACTCCAGACACAGCCAAGCTTTCACCATACGGTCTTATGTGCCCTCAATGGTTAGATATATGTGGAATACGAGTTATATTTCCATTATTCAGTATGTAAAGAATAGAATCCGCTATGTTATCTAACAAACTGTTATTAGAAATATAGGAACAACTCTTATCCCAGAAAGGGGTATGTGCATTAGAGAACTGATAAATACCAATCCTAGCTCAACCGCCCTCAACCAGTTTCGGGCGGTTGAGCTAGGAATTGGTATTTATCAGTTCTCTCCTAGTAAACCCTACAAACATGCATACTGTGTAGGATTATCCGTTTTCAATACTAATTTACTAAACTTTTCAGATTTTAGTTTTTGCTTAATCCTGTGTTTTTCCTGATCATTTTCAATAACATCATTTTCGCGCATACATTCATCAAATGCGTCTCTGTCTTTCGTGTGAAATAAAACTACAGTCTTTAACTGTTCTCTAAAGTCTTTTAAAACTGAGTTATATTTTTGACATAAAATCCACACACTTATCCCAGCATGTCTTCCACTGAAAGCCAGTTTTGATAAAGTGTTTCTCTTTTTAACTATGTCTCTTTCTGCCGAACAGTCATCTATAATAAATAGTGTCTGCGTTCCCTCAAACAATTTATAAAAGTGTTGTAAACACTCACTCAGCTTATTGCTGGGATCAATCAAATATATGTTATCATCCGTCCATATAAACCTTCTATCATGACATGCTTTGTTCCATTTAAGCGTTGGACAGAAAATCACAATATGATCAAAATTATAACACAAATTATATACAAATCAGTGAACAATGAGGGGTTTTTATCATAAAGTTTAACATCGGCATTGACACCAAAGTCGTCTGCTCCATAGTTTTATAACGTAATTTAATCTAATCCAGTTATTATTTTTATCATACTCTCCGTCAAAACTTGTTCAGTATAATAAAACCCTATGAGGCCTAAATGTGTAAGATTAATCCAATTCAGTTCTGTAAGATTATTTCTATTTAAGTCAACATTGATTTTGTTGCTTGTTGTTATGACCTTAATATCCTCACCATTGTGAAGAACGACGATGGTAACTTTAAGACGTTTAACGTCTAAGTTTTGCCAGCTAATATTAATTCCTTTTATAAGGACGTCACTAACGCCCACAACCCCATTCCTCTCCACATCTTTTAAGACAGAAATTTCAAATATCATTGTGAACGTGTCTCCTAATTTCCTATGTGGAAAGAACTGTAATTTTGTAGAAGCTTCCTTTAAAACCGTTTCTCTTCTGTGGAGGATGTACTGTTTTTTCCCATACGGCGTTATTTCAATCTCTTTCCGACTATTGTCCTCTGGCATAAGACTTACATGTAAAGGGCCAGAGTTGAATGCTTTTCTGAAACTTTTTTGACGGCTAAAAAATGTAAATGGGCTTATGAATTCAAATTTTATTTCCCATTCTAAATATGGTTCTAAGTGCCATTTGCTGTCAGGTTTTCGAACTATTTTATATTCATACTGGCCAGCATTATTTGCTTCTACATTGCGTTCTAGTTTAGGAAACTTTTTGTTGTCGCCAACCTCTTTGCGTTTATAATCACCATCTTTAGTGTACTCAAAACCATACAAAGCGCCTATCTCACCGTTCTGTTCAAAGTCCGCAACGTCTGCAAGGTCTTTTAATTCTAAGGTTATACACCTTACAGGCGCTAATGTAACTCCCGGTTCTTCTGGCCCCCGCGACATTTTTTAGTACAACTTATTATTTTATTTCCAAAACAATGTGCAGGTTGTCACATTTCACGACTTTCCCTGTTTTGTCTGCAATTTTTATATTAAATGATCCGACCCTTCCACAAACTAATCTTTTAAACTGTAAATTAGGGAATTGTATAATTTCATAATCGCAATATGCAGCTTTCCCTGATGGAAGAGCTCTTAAAACAGTTGTGGGCCTTCCATCATATAAGTTTTCATCAGTGCTCAGCTCGTCCAAATGAACATAGAGTAATGAATGTAATGCAAGATCGAGCGGACTTTCCCCCTCATAAGTAGTTTTGTTTGGTGTAACTCTAAATCTATGATTGTCAGCTGCAAAGCCTAACATTTTAGCTAGCTCTTTATC
The DNA here is from genome assembly GCA_018398815.1 of Conus ventricosus. Classification (NCBI taxonomy): domain Eukaryota; kingdom Metazoa; phylum Mollusca; class Gastropoda; order Neogastropoda; family Conidae; genus Conus; species Conus ventricosus. The sequence continues at coordinate 17,039 of JAFLJL010018206.1, forward strand.
AAAATAGTAACCTACTTCTTCTTCAGGCTTGAATGTTAACATTGTTTTCAGATTCGCATTGTTAAGTTTGAGGGTAATGTTGAAGTTACTCATTGCTTCTTTTAGTGAGCAAAACCCGTAATAACCATCAGGTATTGTTAACTGGCTAACTTTGGTCCCTGTTTTGTCAATTTGTTGAATCTTATTATTCTTCTTGGATTCGCTTATATTAAACCATACAACTTTGTAAAAAATTTCATGAAGCGCAACCATTCTGGTTCCGCAATTGTTATCAATAGCATGTTCTAAAAACGAAGGACGGTCTTTTTTAAACAAAATAAAAATGAGCGCATTCAAATATACTAATGCAAAATATTCTGTTGGGCCGCACTACAATCTTAAAAATATAACAACTGATACTCTTGACATTTCTGTGACCCAGACTGACACCTTTCAAGTAAAGGTGAGTACGCCATTAAACAGATATCTTAACCCCCCTATTAAAAAAAGAAGACCAGCATACCGAAACTGAACCAAAAGATGCTTTCCATCTCACATTTGACAATTTATTCACATCCCTCAAACTAGTGGACTGCTTGTCCAAAAAGGGAATTGGCTGTACGGGTACAATAAGGTCCAACCGGATTGAGGATTGCCCAGTTGTCTCTGTTGCAGCAATGCAAAAAGAAAAGAAGGGCACATACGACTTCAGAACTGACAACAACAGTGGCGCCATTGTTGTTCGTTGGAACGACAACAATGTTGTCAATGTGGTTTCAAACAAAGTTGGTGTGTATCCAGTACAGATTGCCAGTAGGTGGTCCCGGTCTGAACACAAGCGAGTCCAGATTCCTCAACCAGCCGTCATTTCCCATTACAATAAGACGATGGGAGGGGTGGACAGGATGGACCAAAACGTTGACAAATACAGAGTGGCCATCCGATCAAAGAAATGGTGGTGGGCAATCTTTTGCTACTGCCTTGACATGAGTGTCCAGCAAGCCTGGCACTTGTACCGGGCAACTCCGGCTGCAAAGGACTCTCCCTTGGACTTGCTTGGGTTCCGTCGTGCCATTGCAATGGCATACGTCATGAAATCCCAGAAGCCAAATCCAGGACGGCCTCTAGGTCGCACCCCTCGCCCTGACAAGAGAGTTCCAAATGCCGTACGATTTGATGGCAAAAACCATCTCATTCAAAGGCGCACAACTCAGCGTCGCTGCGCGGCGTGTGGGAAAAAAGCACGGCAGATGTGCTCAAAATGCAATGTCGGGCTGCATGACAAGTGCTTCATGCACTATCACACGAAGTAAAAAAGAAGGAAATGGCCACACAGACTCTGTAATCCACTCCACTGGTCACTGTTAGAATGAAAATCGCTGGTACATGTGAAGCATGGTTTTCTGTAATGTGCTGAAGGTAATGCAACCTTCTTTCTCTGTTTTATTTTTTCCCATTATTCTTTTGACAGGATATATTCTTCAAATGTGTACTTTAACCTTACATGTCATGCAAAGATGCATAAACAAGTATTGAAGACAATAAAACTTATATTTGAGATGTTATTCATTCTTATGACATATTATTGTGTTGTTCATGTAAACCTGTATCCTTATGGGGACGCATACATTTGAGCGACTAAAACACACCAAACACCAAAACTATGCTTATTAGTTATGTCAATGTGTTTATATTGATAATTGCAAGACAAAAAACCTAAAATAGGAGTAAAAAAAATTAAGGCATATATGGGTTAAAGGTATTTTATTGCTGTGTGAAGATGAAGAACCATTCGAAAGAGGAAGTGAAAAGTTTATTAATCCTAAAATAACGAAAGTGCAATGTACAATTGAGGGTAGTCCTAACCAAATCTACGCTAGCGGGCTTAAACCTTATCAGCATTTTGATGAAATAAGAAAACTGTTTGGAGCGGGAGGTGTAGAAATCCAACAGTGTTAGACTCGATGATTATTTAACAACGAAATACGGTTTATGGATTGACCTAAGGTCAACAGAGGATAATCAGTTGCATGGAAGTGGGAGAACTGTTAAAGACGGAATAAACATATTCAAATTGATAAAGAAAAAGATGGCGATAAACCAGTTAATGTACATTTGTTTTTAATATATGATGCGCAGCTGAATATTCAAGATAACAAATTAAAAGATATAAAATACTAAATTATTTTTTTTATTTTAAATAAGCATGTCTGTTAAGCATTATCCAAATGTGCCTACAGCACCGGAGTCGCCAAGAGAAGGGATAGTCGGCAGCTCTGCTGCTATAGAAACCCCCGACATAAAAACCTTTAGATTAACAAACATTACGCAAATGCAGCAAGTACTAGAGCAAGACCTTTCAAAATACAGCAAAACCAAACGAAGGTATTCTGCTGCCTTTAATGCTGTTACATATGTTAATACTGGAGCATCGACTATAAGTGCTGTATCAGCAGGAACAAATGTAGGTCTCTTAGCAACAGGCACCCGCAGCTTTACCTCTAGGCGGTTTGTCTTGGCCTGTGTTCATTAGCTGTAAGTGCTGCTAGCAAAAAATTAAAAACTAAACTCCAAAAGCACACAGCTATGGTTCAACTAATAACAGCTAACTTAGTTCGTTCAAACTGACAATAAATAAAGCGCTAGTTTACTCAAACATCACGGATGAAGAATTTAGTCGTTTACAGGCTGATTTTGATGACTATAAAAGACAAAAGTTTGATCTTCAAAGAAAGGCAAAGACAAGTTTTTCTCAACAGCCAGACGATAAAAAAGGAATGTTTAAAAAAAGTAAACGAGACATTAAACTCTGTTCTAAACAGCTCACATTAACAACATCAAAGGGCGTTTATACTTTAGTTTATGAGTCCAAGCACAAAAAGACCGTTGATATTGATTCTGATTAAGTTTTTTTTTTTAATTTAAATAAATAGTTTCAGTTAGAAAAGACAACTCAACATGGCTAAGATATATGAAGGACCAGACGACTTGTTTGAAGGAATGCTCGAGGAGAGCGTTTATCAAAAGCTTTAAATGATATTAATCTAGAAGTCATTGATCCAACAAACGTACAGGCAAGTGTTGTTCATGCTATTTCTCAAGTTCCAGGTAAACTAACAATATATACCGCCGATCTCGCTCCTTAGCTGTGTTGGTAAACTCTTGTGAGGTGTGTCCACAAACATGTGTACGCATTCTTAAAAACAAACGAAGTCATCACTCCTTTGCAATCAGGTTTTACACCAGGCGATTCCACAGTCAACCAGCTTTTGGACACATATAATTATCTTTGTTCCTCTTTTGATCGTGGGATCACAACACAAACAATCTACTTTGATATCTCAAAAGCTTTTGATCGTGTCTGGCATAAAGGACTTTTACTAAAGCTAGCAGCAGTGGGGATCAGAGGGAAATTACTGGACTTTTATCGCGATTACCTACATAATAGACAACAATCAGTAGTTATTAAAGGCGAAAAGTCCGAGTTGAAAAGAATTCCAGCAGGTGTTCCCCAAGGATCTGTCCTTGGTCCTTTACTGTTTTTGTTATATATTAACGACATTGTAAATGGAATTCAGGCAACAATTAAATTGTTTGCCGATGATACTAGTTTATCGCTTGCCTTAAATGATCCACAAATCAGAGAAGAAACCTAAATTCTGACCTTCAGAAAGTTGCCAGTTGGGCCAAACTTTGGAAAATTAACTTCAACGAGAATAAAACCGAACTTGTCAATATTACCCGTGACCAGTGCCACACTTTACCACTCACATTTGGAAGGAAGACCTTAGAACCGTCAAAATCTCATAAACATTTAGGAGTAACTTTTCAGGATAACTGCAAATGGGACGAACACATCCAATTCATAGCCAACAAAATGAATATGTTAATTGCGTGTCTTAAAAAATACAAATACAGACTAACCAGAAATACTTTGGAGACGATGTACAAATCCTTTATTTTACCCATTTTGACTACGCAGACATTTTGTGGGATAACTGCACAGATACTCAGTCAATTATCTTAGAAAAGCTACACCTAGAAGCAATTCGTACCATCATTGGTGGGGTTAAGGGAACAAGTCACCAGAAATTATACGAAGAGTCTGGCTTTTGTTCATCACAAGAAAGACGGAAAAGACATAAGCTGATACAATTTCATAAAATGGTTAATGGCGTCTGTCCAAACTATTTAGCTGATCTTCTCCCTTCTCTAGTCTCTGACCAAAATCGTTACCATAGGCGTCGGCCACTAGAAAGAACAGTGCCACGATTTAGAACTGAATTATATAAAAAATCATTTTTACCTAGTACAGTCATTTGTGGAACAACCTTCCAGACGACATTAAGTCAACAAACACTATCAGCCAATTTAAACGTTTTCTGACTACGTCAGACACCACTGTTCCCTCCTACTATTATTACATTGGATCGAGGCAGGATCAAATAAACCATTGCAGATTACGCTTAGAATGAGTAATATCAATCAAGACTTACACAACAGACATTTACTGGCTGATCCAAAATGTGCGTGTGGCCATCACACAGAAAACACAGAGCACTACCTGTTAGATTGCTCAAACTACATACAGATAAGAACGAATACGTTATTCACTCTCAATCCTAACTGTATTGATACTCACACACTTCTTTTTGGTGACCAAACATTAAACCCGGGAAGAAAACGAAAACATTTTCAAAACTGTGCACCAGTTCATCGCCCAAAGTAAACGTTTTTAATGTTATTAGCGAATTAGTGTTCTTCCGCATCTTCCTGTTCTTCTTCAGGTACTTGTTCTTCCTGATCTCCTCATGCTTGTTCATCTTCTTGTTTCTCCTCTTCTTTTCTTCTTCTTCTCGTCGACGTTGCTGCCAGGTTGGGCCCTCGGACGGCTGTGTATGGTGGTTTAGTACTCCCTCAGTTTACGACTTTGCATTAGACCCACTGCGACACGGGGCTGGGCTCTTTGGTGTTTTGGGAGACGGACGCATCTCTCTCTCTCTCTCTCTCTCTCTCTCTCTCTCTCTCCTCTCTCTCTTCTCTCTCTCTCTCTCTCTCTCTCTCTCTCT
>JAFLJL010018208.1:2500-7500 GCA_018398815.1 Conus ventricosus
GGCAACAGAGGGAGATGTCTGAGCCTTCAGGAGATGGAGGCAACAATAGGAGATGTCTGAGCCTTCAGAGATGGAGGCCACAGAGGGAGATTCTGAGCCTTCACGAGATGAGGCCACAGAGGGAGATGTCTGAGCCTTCAGGAGATGAGGCCACAGAGGGAGATGTCTGAGCCTTCAGGAGATGGAGGCCACAGAGGGAGATGTCTGAGCCTTCAGGAGATGGAGGCAACAGAGGGAGATCTCTGAGCCTTCAGGAGATGGAGGCACCAGAGGGAGATGTCTGAGCCTTCAGGAGATGGAGGCCACAGAGGGAGATGTCAGCCTTCAGGAGATGGAGGCAACAGAGGGAGATGTCTGAGCCTTCAGGAGATGGAGGCCACAGAGGCCACAGAAGGAGATCTCTGAGCCTTCAGGAGATGGAGGCAACAGAGGCCACAGAGGAGATGTCTGAGCCTTCAGGAGATGAAGGCCACAGAGGGAGATGTCTGAGCCTTCAGGAGATGGAGGCCACAGAGGGAGATCTCTGAGCCTTCAGGAGATGGAGGCAACAGAGGGAGATGTCTGAGCCTTCAGGAGATGGAGGCCACAGAGGGAGATGTCTGAGCCTTCAGGAGAAGGAGGCAACAGAGGGAGATGTCTGAGCCTTCAGGAGATGGAGGCCACAGAGGAAGATGTCTGAGCCTTCAGGAGATGGAGGCAACAGAGGGAGATGTCTGAGCCTTCAGGAGATGGAGGCAACAGAGGCCACAGAGGGAGATCTCTGAGCCTTCAGGAGATGGAGGCAACAGAGGCCACAGAGGTGGGGAGATCTCTGAGCCTTCAGGAGATGGAGGCAACAGAGGCAACAGAGGGAGATCTCTGAGCCTTCAGGAGATGGAGGCAACAGAGGGAGATCTCTGAGCGTTCAGGAGATGGAGGCAACAGAGGGAGATGTCTGAGCCTTCAGGAGTTGGAGGCCACAGAGGGAGATGTATGAGCCTTCAGGAGATGGAGGCAACAGAGGCCACAGAGGTGGGAGATCTCTGAGCCTTCAGGAGATGGAGGTAACAGAGGCCACAGAGGGAGATCTCTGAGCCTTCAGGAGATGGAGGCCACAGAGGCCACAGAGGGAGATGTCTAAGCCTTCAGGAGATGGAGGCCACAGAGGGAGATCTCTGAGCCTTCAGGACATTGAGGCAACAGAGGCCACAGAGGTGGGGAGATCTCTGAGCCTTCAGGAGATGGAGGCAACAGAGGCAACAGAGGGAGATGTCTGAGCCTTCAGGAGATGGAGGCAACAGAGGCAACAGAGGGAGATGTCTGAGCCTTCAGGAGATGGAGGCAACAGAGGGAGATGTCTGAGCCTTCAGGAGATGGAGGCAACAGAGGCCACAGAAGGAGATCTCTGAGCCTTCAGCAGATGGAGGCCACAGAGGCCACAGAGGGAGATCTCTGAGCCTTCAGGAGATGGAGGCCACAGAGGCCACAGAGGGAGATCTCTGAGCCTTCAGGAGATGGAGGCCACAGAGGGAGATCTCTGAGCCTTCAGGAGATGGAGGCAACAGAGGGAGATCTCTGAGCCTTCAGGAGATGGAGGCCACAGAGGCAACAGAGGGAGATCTCTGAGTCTTCAGGAGATGGAGGCAACAGAGGCCACAGAGGGAGATCTCTGAGCCTTCAGGAGATGGAGGCAACAGAGGGAGATCTCTGAGCCTTCAGGAGATGGAGGCCACAGAGGGAGATCTCTGAGCCTTCAGGAGATGGAGGCACCAGAGGGAGATCTCTGAGCCTTCAGGAGATGGAGGCAACAGAGGCCACAGAGGGAGATCTGTGAGCCTTCAGGAGATGGAGGCAACAGAGGCCACAGAGGGAGATCTGTGTGCCTTCAGGAGATGGAGGCCACAGAGGGAGATCTCTGAGCCTTCAGGAGATGGAGGCACCAGAGGGAGATGTCTGAGCCTTCAGGAGATGGAGGCCACAGAGGGAGATCTCTGAGCCTTCAGGAGATGGAGGCAACAGAGGCCACAGAGGGAGATCTCTGAGCCTTCAGGAGATGGAGGCCACAGAGGCCACAGAGGGAGATCTCTGAGCCTTCAGTAGATGGAGGCAACAGAGGCCACAGATGGAGATCTCTGAGCCTTCAGGAGATGGAGGCAACAGAGGGAGATCTCTGACCCTTCAGGAGATGGAGGCAGCAGAGTGAGATCTCTGAGCCTTCAGGAGATGGAGGCCACAGAGGCCACAGAGGGAGATCTCTGAGCCTTCCAGGAGATGGAGGCCCCAGAGGCCATAGAGGGAGATCTCTGAGCCTCCAGGAGATGGAGGCCACAAAAGGAGATCTCTGAGCCCTTAGGAGATGGAGGCAACAGATGGAGATCTCTGAGCCTTCAGGAGATGGAGGCAACAGAGGGAGATCTCTGAGCCTTCAGGAGATGGAGGCAACAGAGGCCACAGAGGGAGATCTCTGAGCCTTCAGGGATGGAGGCCACAGAGGGAGATCTCTGAGCCTCCAGGAGATGGAGGCAACAGAGGCAACAGAGGGAGATGTCTGAGCCTTCAGGAGATGGAGGCAAAAGAGGGAATCTCTGAGCCTTCAGGAGATGGAGGCAACAGAGGCCACAGAGGGAGATCTCTGAGCCTTCAGGAGATGGAGGCAACAGAGGCCACAGAGGGAGGCAGCGGAAGAATCTCTTCCACCTCAGTACATCTCTCCCAACTTCACCAGGACCCATGGCTTGAAATATTGGCCTCTACACCATTCATCAGATGATTAGGCCAGATCAGTAATCTTTTGTTCTCAGTCTCGATCTTGCACAGAAAAGTCTTATACCGAAAAGTTATACATACATACCCACAGTGCTTTTCATTAAATTTGCAGGCTTTTTAAGACTCCATTGCCGGTTAAAAAAAATTCTTACTTTCTTTTGCTTCCCCCCCCCCCCCCCTTTTTTTTCTTTCTTCTTTTCTTTCTTTTTTTTTTGGGGGGGGGGGGGAGGTGGGGGAGTCCTTTTCCAAGTGCCAATCTCGGGAATTTCCTTGGAGCTTTAAGTGTAGTCTGAATCCTGACCCTAACAAACGTACCCTCAGTGCGTTGACCAGTGCGACAGCGCCTCCCTCCGAATGGAATTCCAGCTGAGGTCAAGGTCGTTGATACCGTCATTATTGCTCTGGTAACAAAAAGTAAGAAAAAACAAACAAACGCATAGCTGATTCAAGCAGTGCAACAAAAATGAAGAAATAACTCAGCTTTTTTTATGGCACTTCAAATTCAAAGCAGCGACCATCCAAGAATAGAGTTCAAATGAAATAGATCAAAAGGCTGAAATTGAAAATATACAATCTTGTTTCCGCATTTTTCATCACTGTATCATGATTTCAGTTCAAGCCCCCAAAAGAAGACAGTGTTGCTTTTAATACAAATGGTTAACAATGGACAGAATTGATGCCAGTCTGTACTCATACTCCTCAAACTCCGAGATCTACATGACCCGCTACAACTCACCAGCATGGCTGCCAAATGGATGCCCGCCATGGCCCCTAGGTTATTGTGGCTGAGGTCCAGGCTGGACAGAGACATGTTGTTGGTCAGGGCTCGATGAAGTGATGCATGTCCCCGTCACTCAGTTGGTTGCCTGCAACATGGCATTCCTTGTGTTTATTGGATTGTACTGTGTTGTATAGCATGGTACAGTGTTGTATTACATAGATATGTCGCTCTTTTGGGCTCCATGACGTGTTAGAACTCCTTAGACGCTATTACTGAGATGATTACATGGAGTTACCGTATAGACTTGCATAGTGTACGACTGAAAACAGCAGTACAACGAAATACAGTGTAATGTTGTCTAACGCATGTTCTGCTATAGTGTGATGTTTATTCTTTATTGCAGTGTAGTCTACTGCTGCGTACAACTTCTCACCTAGCATAACTTGACATGCGCGGCACACATGAACTTCCTGTCACCAGAATCACCATCGCCACTTGCAGGCTGTGACGTTAGTGAGGTCTGCGGGAGTGGATTCCACTTCTGCCCCTGTCACTGCTTCTGCCGCCACTTTTGTGGCTGCTGCATCTACTCCTTTTGCTCCTGCTTCCACTACTTCAGCCCCTACTTACTGCTGCTTCTACTGTTTCTGTCCCTGCAACTGCTTCAACTACTGCTTTCTCAGCTGCTGCTTCTACGACCTCTGCTGTTTCTGCTACTTCTGTCCCTGTCGCTTCTTCCAATACTTCTGCCCCTGCTGCTGCTTCTACTACTTCTGCCCCATGCTGCTGCTTCTACTACTTCTGCCCCTGCTGCCACTTCCACTACTTCTATCTCTGCTGCTGCTTCTACTATTTCTGCTCCTATTCCTGCCTTTACTACTTCTTCTGCTGCTACTTCTACTGCTTCTACTTCTGTCTCTGCTGCTGCTTCTACTACTTCTGCTCCTATTCCTGCCTTCACTACTGCTTCTCCTGCTGCTTCTACTTCAGCTGTTGGTGCTCCTCCTAACCCTATGACATATGTTGCTCATTCTGCTACTTCTACCCTGCTTCTTTTTCTTCGGCTGCTGCGATCTCTTCTGCTGCTTCTACTTCTTCTGTTGATTCTACTACTTCTGCCCTGCTGCTTCCACTTCTTCTACTCCTGCTGCTTCTACTTCATCTGCTGTTGCTTCTACTCCTTCGGCTGTCGCTGCTGCTGATTGCGCTGCTGTTGCTGCAACCTCTACTAGTTCTGTTGCTGTGTTTCTGCTACATCTCTGGCTGTTGTTTCTATCATTTTCATTTCCCTGTTGGTTTGGCTACCTCTGCTGCTGCTGCTGCTACTTCTATTGATCTTGCTCATGACGCTTCTGATCCTGCGTACTCTTCTGCTGCTTCTCCTGTTTCTGCTGCCACTGCTTTTGTTTCGGCTGGTGCTGCGTCTTCTACTTGTGCTGCTGCGTCTTTCAAATGTGCTGCTGCTAACACTTCTGCTGCGTTTCTGGCGCATTTTCTAGTTCTATTGCTGTTTTTCTTCTTCTATTTTTGATGG
>JAFLJL010018209.1:0-5000 GCA_018398815.1 Conus ventricosus
GATCTAAGTGTGGGTCAACATGTACTTTGCCCTGAGGCTAAAGTCCACGTCAATACTCTGGAAATCGGTGTGTGTCTTTGTGCGTGCATGCGTGCGTGCGTGCGTGCGTGCGCGCGCGCGCGTGTGTGTGTGTGTGTGTGTGTGTGTGTGTGTGTGTGTGTGTGTGTGTGTGTGTGTGTGTGTGTGTGTGCGTGTGTGTGTGTGTGTGTATGTGTGTGTGTGTGGTGTGTGTGTGTGTGTGTGTGTGGTGTGTGTGTGTGTGTGTGTATGCGCGCACATGTGCGTGCGTGTGTGCGTGCGTGCGTGTGTGTGTGTGTGTGTGTGTGTGTGTGTGTGTGTGTGTGTGTTGTGTCACGACCGACCCCTGGAGGTCTGCCCTGACAGGATCGGTCTAGATGGGAGTGAAGGGAGTGACTGACCTCACACGCCTCGCAAGAGACCACGCAAGAAAGATTACAATACAATACACCATTTATTCACACCAACACACACAGTCACAAATAAGCATTTCAACACACACAACATGCACAATCACAATTAAGCATTTCAACACACACAACATACACATAGTCACCAACAAGCATTTCAACGCACACAACATAACCATATTCATAAATAAGCATTTCCAACACACATTCCTTTCCGTGCTTCATGTGGTTCCCCCTCACCCCTGTCTCTCCAAAGTCCTCTGAGAGTACCGTGTCAAATCAGGTGTCCCAAACCGGGGCTGTTCTTGAACAGAGTCTTTCAATGCTGACACCCTTGACACACACACACACCCAAATTGCACGACACAGAGCTAACCACACTGGTCACATGAGTTGTTGGAAGTCCGAGGACAGTGGAGAACGCATCCCGTGAGACGAGGCGTTGTCGCTGAAGGTCCCGGACAGGGGTTAGGACCATCCAGCAAGGTCCACGTGCTCCTCACACTGCGCGGCCCCAACAGCGCAAGCTTCGGGTGAAGCCCCCGGGAGGAGAGAAAACGGAAGGAACTGGAAGGAAAGAAGGGTACTAGAACCCGCAGTCAGTACGGTCTGAAATTTGCTGCTTAATCCTAACAGCCACTCGCATGGTGGGCGAGGGGAGGTGTTTGCTGAATACATTAGTAACACCAGCTCAACACAGACCTGAGCATAACACAGTCAACAAATCAAATGAGGAATGTTCGCTAAAGGTCTCCTCACACGAAGCAGGTAAGAGATTACATTAACAGGCTAAACAAACGAATAGCAATTTATATCTTCATCCTTCCCTCATTCACGTTCAACATTTCCCTTTCTTAGGAACTGAACTAATACAGCAACCATTGCTTTATAACTGCCACCACGATTGCAAATAATCATAATTCAATGGCACGATTATCCCCACATTTTATAGTAACATTTCAAAAATAACAATTCTCCAACCACGCATCCAAATGACTAATCACGCGTACGCACGCTCGCAAACACAAAATACTCGTTCCCCCTTGCAAACACAAACAGACGGTGGCCGAAGAATACGAGACCGGCGATTGTGACAGGGGCGGACGAGCGAGACCAAGCAAGTCCCAACCCTAAATCACCAGGTTCTCCCCCATCCCCACCGACTACCGCATCACCAGATGCATTGAAAGGAGAAAATTTTGAATATAATTTAGAATGGCCAGGTTAAAGATTGAATTGACCAGAGAAAAGTGGTCTCAAACAATATTTCTTTTATAATTTTTAAAACGAAAGGAAATTGCGCAAAAGAGAAGAATTAGCCGGCTAACAAAAAAAAAAAAAAAAAAAAAACCACGAAACTGATGCTTACCAGCTACCGTGGGTGACTCAAAGTGGCGGGTCAAGTGACTCTCTGCCCTCTGTCCAGTCGAGAGGACCAGCAGAGCAGATGCGGAAAAGAGATGACGTCCCTCCCCTACAGGCCGACTGTAGGAATGAAGGTACCGACCGTACCTTCGACGAAGTGTAGAGAACCAGGACCGGAGCGGGCGCTCCCAGGGACATCTTCCGCTCGAGTAAAGAGAAAACCTCCTAACCGATGGCAGCCAACATGCCACCCTACGTCACAGAGTGAGAATACCTCAAGCCTAAGAGAAATGCTGCACGTGCGGCAGGTAAAAAGACAGGTGAGAGGCCGATAGGGACAGCCAGTTCAAGCGAAAGGTACCAGCCACCCGTGAACCTGCAGGATGAATTGCACGGGCAGTGAAATTAGAGAGAGAGAGAGAAAGTAAACCTAACCTGAGCTGAACTGCATTAAGGTGCAACCACACCACAAGCCACATTAAGGGACGGATACACGACATCAACCACGACAATAAATAAATGAACAATTCCACCACCCTAGACGGGCCAATCGTCATAGGATTCGTGACAAACCCCCCTTCTAAAAGCATCTGTTTCTCTGAGATACAGTGCTCCTTTGAACCTTGACGCATGTGCAAATTCACAACAATGGGACCGAACCAACCCTCTGTGATCGACAGAGTACGACAAATCCAATACAAACATTCCACGATAGAATTATACAGGGAAATACATAATACTACATTAATCAAACAACTAATCAAACCTTCAGACAATGAAAGTAGCAATCCGAGACAGGTGATGATTCACTACCGTCAACTGTCACTACACCTGGTACACGGACCAAAAAGGGGACATAATCCTGGCTGAGGGGAATTGTCCCTCTGACTGATTTCCCCAATGGGTGTGTTGACTACGGAGCTCGGCTGAGATAGTCAGCATCTGTATTGCTGGAACCCTTGATATGGCGAAAATAACTCTGCAGTTCCACTGCCTAACTCATGAGTCGACGACTGACTGGCCGGATCCGGTCCAGGCACTGGAGAGGATGATGATCGCTCTCCAGTACAAACTTACGGCCGTACTTCTTCTTGGGCACGCCAGTGCGCGTCCAAATCTGCCAGAGAGCTTCAGCAACAGTAGGGGCATCGATAGTCCTAAGCGGGACAGCCTCTGGGTATCGAGTCGCGTAGTCTACCACTACCAAGATGTAGCGGTGACCGCGATTGGATGGTGGATTAATGGGTCCCACCAGGTCGACACCAACCTTGCTGAATGGCTCCCCAACCAGTGGCACTGATCCTAGGGGAACACGCTTCAAGCGCCCCTTAGGCGTTGTCCGTTGGCAGACATCGCAACTGCGGCAGTACTGCCTAACGTGAGAGTTCATCCCCGGCCAGAAGAAGTCCTGTCTTACCGGCTCGAGAGTCTGCTTTGAGCCCATATGACCTGCCATGGGTGAATCATGGGCCTGCCGGAGAACAGATTCTCTCAAGCTTTGGGGGACGACTAGCTGCTTGGCCACCCGATCTGCCTGAGTGAAAACCCTAAAGAGGATCCCCTTGTGGAGCTTAAAGCTCACCTTAGCATGTCGGGCAGACTGAGCGGGACGACCCACCAGTTGTCGCAGGCGTTGGACATCCAAGTCCCTGGCCTGAAGACGAACCATGGTAGCAGGATCGGCCCTTGCAAGAACCTCGTCAGAGATCGGCTGAAGAACGGGACGCAATTCCTGCTCCTGCTTCTTGGCTTTGGCGCGCGTGGTAACTCCCACACACGCCTGTACGGGCAGATCCGTAGACACAGACTGACTGCGTCCGTCTGCAAAGGTGATGGTATTCCCTATGAGAAGGGAATACAGAGGTTGCTCCACCGCGATGGCCCATACTTCGCCACAGAAGTAGGGGGTGGAGATAGGAATGAGTACAGAAGACGGGTGGAGACAAAACCAGCCTCCAACCCGCACACATCGTAACTGGCGCCCCGCTGAGCCTCAGGGGAAACCAAATCCTTATCCACAAAGAGCGTTGATGCTCCCGAATCCCTGATGGAGTCGACCAAGGAAGACGCAACAACAGAAAGAAATACTGGACACTCTGTACCACCAGAAGCCAGGATGGACCCCACGTTAGCCGAGGCACGAGGACGCGGGAAAGGACTAACCCCATGACTACCGGTGGCTTTAGGGCAATCTTTCCTTATGTGGCCAGGACGACCACAAAGAAAACACAGTCGGGGTGCTGAGGTCCCGATGAACTGCCTGCCTTGTTCAACCCGCTAGCAGCCGTCGGCGCCTTACTGCCACTAAGTCCTGTGAGGGTCTTCCTGTCCGTATCTGGGCGATGCCCATAAGCTCTACGGGCTTCAGCAAACACCTCAGCAGTATGAATCGCAGCCGCGAAATCCTTTGGTGCTGTCTCGCCAATACGGATCCTCAACTCTGGGGACACGGTGTTGGTAAGCTGTTCGATGAGAATCAGATCCTCCAGCTCCAGCTTAGCCAACTGACGCCAGTACCCTAGCGTTTTGCGCAGCCTATCTCCAAACTGTACGAAGGTCTCGTCGTTATTCTTTTTCATGGATCTGAACTTCCTCCTGTACGTCTCTGGGGTAAGATGGAAACGTTTACGCAGAGCCAACTGCATGTCTGCATAAGACGCGCCTTCATTTAGAGTAAGCACACACTCCCTTGCAGCACCTGATAAACCAGAAAAAAGGTGCATGGCCTTTTGTTCCTCAGACAATTGGTATGAACTAGCTACCTTGTCAAATGCTCCAAGAACATATCAATGTCCTCACTGGGTTTGAACTCTGGAAGCTTTAATTTTGGGCCTCTAACTCTATCATTTGCCTGTTGATTAACACCCTGATTTACAGATGCGGGAGCCCGCGAAAGAAATTGTTCCATCTCTTCCCTACGTTGTGCTTCCTGTCTGGCAGTCTCCTCTCTGCGCAGATCTTCTGTCTGGCAGTCTCCTCTCTGCGCAGAGCCTCCATCCTATCTAGCTCTTCCCGACGGAGGGCTTCCTGTCTGACAGCCTCTTCCCTACGCAGCGTTGCCTCTTCCCCACGCAGATCTAACTCTTCCCGACGGAGGGCTTCCTGCCTGGCAGCATCCTCTCGTCGCTGTCGCTCCAGAAACATCAGGACAGAAGCGATATCCTGAGCAGGATTCACCACTCCCGACACGGGAGGATGACCCGTTTG
>JAFLJL010018213.1:0-10000 GCA_018398815.1 Conus ventricosus
GGCACCCTGAGGGATCTGCAATGAACGACAGAGTTTATCCAAGATGCTGGAGTGGACCTCTGAGGGAAGCGAACGAGGAAGAAGAATGATGGGGGTACGAAAGGGAAATTGAGGAAAGGAAGAAAATAGTTTATGAACTGTCTCTGCAACGGCAGACTTTCAACAAAGGGTTTTCTTTCCTACAGTAGACATTCAACAGATTTATTTTAGTGTGTTCTTCTTCATTTTTCTTAACAGGAAACATTCAACAGAGCGTGTTGTTGTTTTTTTAAGAGTTTTTCTTTTTAACATCAGACATTTAAAGTGGGGTGTTTTGTTTGTTTGTTTGTTTGTTTGTTTGTTTGTTTGTTTGTTTGTTTAAACTGTAAACATTCAACTTTTTTTAATTGTAAGCACTCAATAGAGGCTTTTTAACAGTAGACATTCAACAGAGTGTTTTCTTTAACAATAGACATTCAAATGAGTTGTTTTTACTTCTCAACAATAGACAATAACGAAACTTTTTTCTTTTCTTCAACAGTAGACATTCAACTGAGTTGTTTTTTCTTTCTTCTCAACAATAGACATTGAATAAAGCTTTTTCCTTTTCTTCAGCAATATACATTCAACTGAGTTGGGTTTTTTTTCTTCTCAACAATAGACATTGAATAAAGCTTTTTCTTTTCTTCAACAATAGACATTCAACTGAGTTGTTTTTCTCTTCTCAACAATAGACATTGAACGAAGCTTTGTTCTTTTCTTCAACAATAGACATTCAACTGAGTTGTGTTTTGTTGTTGTTTGTTTTTCTTCTCAACAATAGACATTGAACGAAGCCTTTTCCTTTCCTTCAACGAAAGACATTCAACAGAACTGGGTTTTTTTTATACACATACATACTGGATGCAGAAGTAAG
Source organism: Conus ventricosus (assembly GCA_018398815.1). Classification (NCBI taxonomy): domain Eukaryota; kingdom Metazoa; phylum Mollusca; class Gastropoda; order Neogastropoda; family Conidae; genus Conus; species Conus ventricosus. Next base: position 896 of record JAFLJL010018213.1, read on the forward strand.
CCCAAATAGATCAAGCCGCATGCACCCTAACTTCACACAGAGGTATGCACACAAACACATCCATTGCGTCATATATTTCTCTGATCTCCCAACCAGGAAAAGCTCGTTGCCAGAATACAGCGCCAGTCTTTTTTCTTTTTCTCCTTTTCCACATAAACAAAGCAGATTTGCATGCCAAGTTTAACCACGGAGGTCTCTCGTTGTCATGGGTTCGTTTGCGTGAATCAGATCATACTGTACACTGAACTTTGGCTTATAATCCCTTCCACGAAATCAGCTCGTAGACCACGGACCAGCAGAAAACGGGAGAAAAAGCAAAGAAAAACAAAACAAACAAGAAAACGACCGCAAGGATCCGAGATTATCTGATCACCTAGGTGACTGTGTTATCCACTTGACCATCTCTCTAAGTTCATATCTTTTTCTATAAAAGGGCTATATGCAATATGAAAAGGATCCCATATCCTTTTCTTTCAAAGGGCTCTATGCAATATAATAAGGACCTCATATCCTTTTCTTTCAAAGGGCTATACGCAATATGAAAAGGACCCCATAACCTTTTCTTTCAAAGGGCTATATGCAATATGAAAAGGACCTCATATCCTTTTCTATAAAAGGGCTATACGCAATATGGAAAGGGCCTCATATCCTTTTCTATAAAAGGGCTATACACAATATGGAAAGGGCCTCATATCCTTTTCTTTAAAAGGGCTATACGCAATATGGAAGGAACTTCATATCCTTTTCTATAAAAGGCTATATGCAATATGGAAGGGACTTCACATCCTTTTCTATAAAAGGGCTATATGCAATATGGAAGGGACTTCATATCCTTTTCTATAAAAGGGTTGTAAGCAATATGGAAATGACCAGACTTAAGAAATATCATGTTCCGAAGTGAAATAGTTGATTGATGATATTGTACAAAATAGTTGGTGAACAACATTAACTAAACCAAAGGGTTGCCGAACAACATGAACTAAAGGATTGATGAAGAACATGAACTACAGGATTGATATACAACATGAACTACAGGATTGATGAACAGCATGAACTAAACCTAAGGGTTTATGAACAATATGAACTGAACAAACAGTTGATGCACCAGCAGCAGCAGCAGTAGAAGTAATAGTATTACAATCATCACCATCATCCTCATCATCGATTATCACTATCTTCATAATTATTATTGTTATCAATATCATCGTCATCGTCATCAATATTATTATTATATTATTATTATTATTATTATTATTATTATTATTATTATTATTATTATAACCATCATTATTATCATTATTATTGTTACTATCATTATTATCATTTTTGTTTGTCATTATTTTTTTGGTTATTATTATTACTATTATTATTATTATTATTATTATTAATTATTAATTATTATTATTATTATTATTATTATATCATCATCATCATCACATCATCACATCATCATCATCATCATCATCATCATTATTATTATTTACCATCATCATCATCATCATCATTATTATTACCATTCATCATGATCATCATCATTGTTATTCTTTTTGTTGTTGCTATTGTTTTCAATACATGTGTTCTCTGATTCTTTTTCTGCTGTGACATCTTTGTGTACCCTCAGGACATTACCCCAAACCGCACAGTTCGATCTGCCACATACACCACCCCAGCAACGATCTGCCACACACACCGCCCCAGCAACGATCTGCCACACACACCACACCACCCCAGCAACGATCTGCCACACACACCACCCCAGCAACGATCTGCCACATACACCACCCCAGCAACGATCTGCCACACACACCACCCCAACAACGATCTGCCACATACACCACCCCAGCAACGATCTGCCACACACACCACCCAACAACGATCTGCCACACACACCGCCCCAGCAACGATCTGCCACACACACCACCACCCCAGCAACGATCTGCCACACACACCGCCCCAGCAACGATCTGCCACAAACACCACCCCAGCAACGATCTGCCACACACACCACCCCAGAAACGATCTGCCACATACACCACCCCAGCAACGATCTGCCACACACACCACCCCAACAACGATCTGCCACATACACCACCCCAGCAACGATCTGCCAAACACACCACCCCAACAACGATCTGCCACACACACCGCCCCAGCAACGATCTGCCACACACACCACCCCAGCAACGATCTGCCACACACACCGCCCCAGCAACGATCTGCCACACACACCACCCCAGCAACGATCTGCCACACACACCACCCCAGCAACGATCTGCCACACACACCACCCCAGCAACGATCTGCCACACACACCACCCCAGCAACGATCTGCCACACACACCACCCCAGCAACGATCTGCCACACACACCACCCCAACAACGATCTGCCACACACACCGCCCCAGCAACGATCTGCCACACACACCACCCCAGCAACGATCTGACACACACACCACCCCAGCAACGATCTGCCACACACACCACCCCAGCAACGATCTGCCACACACACCGCCCCAGCAACGATCTGCCACACACACCACCCCAGCAACGATCTGCCACACACACCACCCCAGCAACGATCTGCCACACACACCGCCCAAGCAACGATCTGCCACACACACACACCACACCAGCAACGATCTGCCACACACACCACCCCAGCAACGATCTGCCACACACACCGCCCCAGCAACGATCTGCCACACACACACACCACCCCAGCAACGATCTGCCCACACACAACACCGCCCCAGCAACGATCTGCCACACACACACACCACCCCAGCAACGATCTGCCACACACACCACACACCGCCCCAGCAACAATCTGCCACACACACACCACCCCAGCAACGATCTGCCACACACACACACACACCTCAGCAACGATCTGCCACACACACACCACCCCAGCAACGATCTGCCACACACACACACCACCCCAGCAACGATCTGCCACACACACACACCGCCCCAGCAACGATCTGCCACACACACACACCACCCCAGCAACGATCTGCCACACACACACACACCGCCCCAGCAACGATCTGCCACACACACACACCACCCCAGCAACGATCAACCAAACACACCGCCCCAACAACGATCTGCCACACACACCGCCCCAGCAACGATCTGCCACACACACACACACCGCCCCAGCAACGATCTGCCACACACACACACACCACCCCAGCAACGATCAACCACACACACCGCCCCAACAACGATCTGCCACACACATCGCCCCAGCAACGATCTGCCACACACACCGCCCCAGCAACGATCTGCCACACAACACCCCACCACAGCAACGATCTGCCACACACACCACCCCAGCAACGATCTGCCACACACCACAAAACCCAGCAACGATCTGACACACACACACACCCCATCCCAGCAACGATCTGCCACACACACCACCCCAACAACGATCTGCCACACACACCGCCCAGCCAACGAATCTGCCACACACACCACACCACCCCAGCAACGATCTGCCACCACACATCGCCCCAGCAACGATCTGCCACACACACCACCCCAGCAACGATCTGCCACACACACCACCCCAGCAACGATCTGCCACATACACACCACCCCAGCAACGATCTGCACACACACACCACCCCAACAACGATCTGCCACACACACCGCCCCAGCAACGATCTGCCACACACACCGCCCCAGCAACGATCTGCCACACACACCACCCCAGAAACGATCTGCCACAACACCACCCCAGCAACCATCTGCCACACACACCACCCCAACAACGATCTGCCACATACACCACCCCAGCAACGATCTGCCACACACACCACCCCAACAACGATCTGCCACACACACCGCCCCACAACGATCGCCACACACACCACACCCACAACGATCTGCCACACACACCGCCCCAGCAACGATCTGCCACACACACCCCACCACAGCAACGATCTGGCACACACACCACCCCAACAACGACTGCCACACCCCCACCCCAGCAACGATCTGACACACACACACCCCCATCCCAGCAACGATCTGCCACACACACCACCCCAACAACGATCTGCCACACACACCGCCCCAGCAACGATCTTCCACACACACACACCACCCCAGCAACGATCTGCAACACACACCACCCCAGCAACGATCTGCCACACACACCACCCCAGCAACGATCTGCCACACACACCCCACCACAGCAACGATCTGCCACAACACACCACCCCAGCAACGATCTGCCACACACCCCACCCCAGCAACGATCTGACACACACACACACCCCACCCAGCAACGATCTGCCCACACACACCACCCCAACAACGATCTGCCACACACACCGCCCCAGCAACGATCTGCCACACACACACACCACCCCAGCAACGATCTGCCACACACACACACCACCCCAGTAACGATCTGCAACACACACACACCACCCCAGCAACGATCTGCCAGACACACACACCACCCCAGCAACGATCCGCCACACACACACACCACCCCAGCAACGATCTGCCACACACACACCACCCCAGCAACGATCTGCCACACCACACACCACCCCAGCAACGATCTGCAACACACACACACCACCCCAGCAACGATCTGCCACACACACACACCACCCCAGCAACGATCTGCACACACACACAACCACCCCAGCAACGACCTGCAACACACACACACCACCCCAGCAACGATCTGCCACACACACACACCACCCCAGCAACGATCTGCCACACACACACACACCACCCCAGCAACGATCTGCAACACAACACACCACCCCAGCAAAGATCTGCCACACACACACACCACCCCAGCAACGATCTGCAACACACACACACAACCCCAGCAACGATCTGCCACACACACACACCACCCCAGCAACGATCTGCAACACACACACACCACCCCACAACGATCTGCCACACACACACACCACCCCAGCAACGATCGCCACACACACACACCACCCCAGCAACGATCTGCAACACACACACACCACCCCAGCAACGATCTGCCACACACACACACCACCCCAGCAACGATCGCAACACACACACACCACCCACAACGATCTGCCACACACACACACCACCCCACAACGATCTGCCACACACACACACCACCCCAGCAACGATCTGCCACACACACACGATCCACCCCAGCAACGATCTGCCACACACACACACCAGCCCAGCAACGCAGTCTGCAGGCAGCTGACAGTATCGCGTCTTCCTGAGGAAGTCCGTCAAGGGCACCCTGCACGCTGCCGGTCACATTCCGCCTGTGCAGTGATCCATCACATTCCGCCGTGCGCAGTGATCCATCACATTCCGCCGTGTGCAGTGAACCATCACATTCTGTGGTGTGCAGTGATCCATCACATTCCGCTGTGTGCAGTGATCCATCACATTCCGTGATGTGCAGTGATCCATCACATCCCGCCGTGTGCAGTGATCCATCACGTTCCGTGATGTGCAGTGATCCATCACATCCCGCCGTGTGCAGTGAACCATCACATTCCGTGGTGTGCAGTGATCCATCACATTCCGCCGTGCGCAGTGATCCATCACATTCCGTGATGGCAGTGATCCATCACATTCCGCCGTGTGCAGTGATCCATCACATTCCGTGGTGTGCAGTGATCCATCACATTCCGTGATGTGCAGTGATCCATCACATTCCGTGATGTGCAGTGATCCATCACATTCCATGATGTGCAGTGATCCATCGCATTCCGCCGTGTGCAGTGATCCATCACATTCCGTGATGTGCAGTGATCCATCACATTCTGCCGTGTGCAGTGATCCATCACATTCCGCCGTGTGCAGTGATCCATCACATTCCGTGATGTGCAGTGATCCATCACATTCCGCCGTGTGCAGTGATCCATCACATTCCGTGGTGTGCAGTGATCCATCACATTCCGTGGTGTGCAGTGATCCATCACATTCCGTGATGTGCAGTGATCCATCACATTCCGTGATGTGCAGTGATCCATCACATCCACCGTGTGCAGTGATCCATCACATTCCGTGATGTGCATGATCCATCATATTCCGTGATGTGCAGTGATCCATCACATTCCGCCGTGTGCAGTGATCCATCACATTCCGTGGTGTGCAGTGATCCATCACATTCCGCGGTGTGCAGTGATCCATCACATTCCGTGGTGTGCAGTGATCCATTACTCCGTGGTGTGCAGTGATCCATCACATTCCGTGATGTGCAGTGATCCATCACATTCCGCGTGTTCAGTGATCCATCACATTCCGTGATGTGCATAATCCATCACATTCCGCCGTGTGCAGTGATCCATCACATTCAGCCGTTGCAGTGATCCATCACATTCCGTGGTATGCAGTGATCCTTCACATTCCGTGGTGTGCAGTGATGATTGTTGTGATCAATCACATTCCGTGGTGTGCAGTTATGATTGTTTTGATCCATCACACTGGCAACAATCCACAGAAACACGGTTGGCAATGATTGTTTAGTGGCAGGGTCATCGTGAGGAGTGTCCTCCAACAGCGACGATGTTGACACGAATTCCCTGAGAACATGGACGTTGAGTGAGACCGTTTTTGTCACTGAGGAATGAGTATGTTGTAGATTATGCTGTGGTGTCTTATTCTGGTCTGAGAACTGATGGCAGGGTTTATGCTATAAGTTCCCTTTCTTGCTGTGCTTATACAAGGAAGTGAAGAGTACATTCCTGTTATCAGTCTCAGACTGCAATGATTCTTGTTCTTGTTTGGTTTTGTTTGTTTGTTTGTTTGTTTGTTTGTTTTGTTTGTTTGTTTGTTTGTTTGTTTAGTTTTGTTTTGCTCTTGTCTTTACTGCCATCGCTGTTATTCACGTATTCATCGTACTGTTGTTATAAAGATAGTGCTCGGCCTGACAACAGAAAGAAATACAACCAAACAGCAGCAGCCACTCTAGATGTCAGACATTATTATCATCATCATCGTCATCGCCATCACAAACGTCATCGTTATCGTTCACATTCACTTTAAAGCTGAATTTGCACTCTGTTGTATACCCTTTCCAGTGTGCACGACCCCAAAAACACCGTACGCTCCTCAAAAGAAAACACTCACCAAGCATAAAAGATGGGTTTTTTTAATCTCTACTGTGAATTTTGTTGATAAATATAGATAAACACACACAAACTAGGTGTAAGGTAATTCAGAGTCTTGTACACAATACAAAACAGACAAGTTCGTTTTCGACAGGTTTGTCTTCTTTGGGCGTTATAAACAGCAGACAAATTGCACGTGACATAGCAGCACATCTTTGTCTGCTGTTCGTTTCTTTGTTTCTTTCTTTCTCTCTTTTTTGTGGTCCTCCAACTTCCTATATCTTCCACATTTTTCTTTTTTTTCAGTAAAGGTGAGGCTTCCATCCTCCTTTTTTTAATCCTTTTTTTTTAAATTTTATTTAACCATTACAACTCTTGCCCTACATACAAATGTGCCTGTTCTAATACTAATGGGTATTCTCTGACGGACTTCAGTCCTTTGGCATTTGACACAAAGCGTCAGGGTTTATTTTTATTCTCTTGTTTGGTGTAATACACACATTCACTCTGTATGTAGCACCAAAAAGAAGAAGAAGAAAAAAGAAACAAAGAAACAAAGGGAAGAGGGAAAAGAAGGAAAGACAGACGGATAGACAGACAGACAGACAGACAGACAGACAGACAGACAGACAGAAAGGAAAAAACGAAAGAAAGAAGAAAGACTGAAAGAAACAAAGAAACAAAGAAAGAAAGAACCAAACAAAGAAAGAACCAGACTTAAAAAGTGAACAAAAGTAATCAAAAGAACAAGCAATCACAACTCCATACAAAGTTCAAGGTCAAACTCCCACAACGTAATGGCCGAAAGGCAGTTAAGGATTAGACGTCGTCCACCGTGTCCAGTGCACGGCAGGATGCAAAGCGGCGCCAATCCCTCTCCTTCCACCGCCTTCATCCTTCTCTGACCTGAGTCAGGTACCCATCCAAGCCGTACAAATCCGATCCCACAAGTGATTCAAACTTGTGACCGTCTGTTCCACCAGCAGTCACCAACCACTGGACGATGAGCTCTTCTTAACGTCTCAACAAATAAAACATGGTGTCTCTTGTTCTGTCTGGCGCAAAGAAAAAAAAATCTTACAAATCAAAGAAACTTGCCAGTGATCAGAGTTTGTACATGGCATGAAGTCCGCTTTGTTTTAATCCTGGAGCTTTTGTCGGCAGCAGCATTATGTGGTTCCCTTCTGTCTGTCTGTCTGTCTGTCTGTCTGTCAGTCTACTTCTGTCTCTCACTGTCTGTCTAAGCACTGATAGTCGGTGTCAGGGCTGTGAGGGATTACCTCACTTGTGTATTTACGTCACGTCGCGGGCTAGACGCGGATGCTGCGTCTATAGACATAAAACCGATACAGCGGCCATAGTGGCAGCCAAGTCTCAAAACAGCTGCTGCACCTCTCAGACGAACAATCCAACTTTTGTGGCCAGCCACTTCACGCAGCCGACGATAAGGCCAACTACCGTTTTCTGCCTCCACCTATCGTCTTTTTTCTCGACTCACTTGTTGAAGGAGAAAGGGGGAAGGGGGGGGGGGGGGGGGGGAGGGGGAGGGGGGAGGGGAGGGAGGGAGGGAGATGGGAAGGGGTGAGGAGGGAAGAAAACGGCATCAGGTTCTTGTTTGTTTCGTGGGTGAATGCCCGCATTGGATTTGTACACAATGAATAGTTTGTGTGGTAAATATTGCGCAGCAATTGTTTTGTTGCTGTTGTTGTTTTCAAGGAGTTAGCATTAGCATTGTTGGCATGATAGGTATTTCTCTTATAAACATAATGATTAGTATGAACGTTAGCATTATTAGCAGTATTACTTACGGTGTTGCCGTTACTAGCATTATAAGCGTCAGCGCTACGGGTGTTTTTACAATTAGAAATTTCAGAGGATTTTTAGCTGAAGTAACCTGTTTATCATTGTGGCTGCAACTGGATCTCTCTCTCTCTCTCTCTTCTCTCTCTCTCTCTCTCTCTCTCTCTCCTTCTCTCTCTCTCTCTCTCTCTTCTCTCTCTCTCTCTCT
>JAFLJL010018213.1:15000-17500 GCA_018398815.1 Conus ventricosus
CACGTGAGAACTGGGCGCCCGTGTTCTGTGACGAGGTGTCTGGTCGCCGGTACACGTGAACAGCTCTGTAGACGACATGTGTCAAATGGAAATGTGGGTGTATCGGACTCGTCTTGTGATGAATGCGTTTGATGATGCTAATGTATGTAATAAAACGAAACCCCCTTTTCTTTCTTCATTGGAAACGTTAAGATGGACTACTCACAAAAAATACATGATCATGATTTTGTTTCGTATGCTTTGGTTCCTTTGATTTAGTTTGTTTATTGAGACGTTTGTAGAGATTTTCAGGTGCCTATCTTTTAAAGGGTATACACATTGTTCTGTAGGCATGCTGTTAACACTGTCGACACACGGAAGACGTTCGGGTGGAATTATATGTTTGATAAGAATGAGTGGAGCTGTGTTCTTTTGTCAAACCTATATGGGTGGGAGTCTCATCTTTTTTATGCTTTTGTGTTGGAAAAATGCCTTTTCGGCATTGAAAGACACATTATGTATGTTTGTGCTTATATACTCCTGAAGAACTCCCCAAATTCTGTGTATTTTGATTATGAAAATGGTGTTTCTTTATTGGAGATTTTTTAGTGATTGTTTGCTTTCTTAATAAAGAACATGATATGTACATAGTAATTAATGGAGATTTAAATAGCAGATAACTCAAATATATCTTGTGACTTTGAAATCCAATGTGTGTGATTTTGTTATTCAACATTTGGTGGGCCTTTGAACTGACAGAAATTCTGAAGACGTGTGATTAATAATTATGGCAAAATGTTCACTTAACCATGCTGCACTGATTTTGACCTGTGTATTTTGAACGGTATGTGTGTGGATGACCTTCAAGGACATTCACGTACATAGCTGATAATGGTAACAGTTTGTAAGATGATTATTTTTACTGTCGTATGATTTGTATTCAAGAGTGTCATGATAGCATCAGATGATGCTGTCTGATAGAATTGCATTGACCATTTGTCTTTGGGAATTATATATTCCTTTCTATGAATAATGAGATTTGTGGTTCAGGTGAGTTCAAATTATCGAAAAGATTTGTATGGGGCCGAAACCCATAGCAATTGTGTTCAGAGACAACATCTGTTCAAACGACATGCAAAGGCAGGTTTGAAAATGGCGGATCAGTTTAATGATATAAATATCAAGATTAATGCACTTGAGGGTTTTTTAATCATTGTATAAGTGATGCAGCCAGACTTTATGAGAAACAAATATACATTGGTAGGCACGTGAAAGATGACGATGTGATGATAAAGAATGTCGTGCAGAAAAGAAAACTGTACGCCTAATTTGTTGACGAAAATTTTTTAAGGTATTCGTCTCCACCTGATCGACGTCTTTATTGTTATAGCAGACGTGATATATAAACATTTGTTAAAGAGAAAGTAGAAGCATTAATGAGACTTATTAACTGACTTTATTACGATCTGTAAATAAATCAAAAAGATTTTTTGGGAATCTGTGCGTAAAAAAAAATATCTTTCAACAAAGAAGGCAGAAATCCGATTGATATTAGAAAGCGATTGGTATGTTACCCCCAACTTAAAGAATTGTTAGAAAGAAAAGACAAGTGTTGATAATGTTCTGGTTCAGGGAGAAAGTAATAGTGACCAAAGTGCTTATGATGCTTTTAGAATGATGATGTTATGGACAATGTTGATAATGATGATGATGATGACCATGCTGCTGCTGCTGCTGCTTTTGATGATGATGATGTGTTGAAGATGATGATGGAGAAAAAGAAAATACGATGGTGAGGTGAAAAAATAATTTGAATCAACCTATCTTAGTAGGAGAAGTTTTTGATTGCGCTGAAAAACTCTGAAAAGTCGCAAGGTGCCGTCGGATAAATAAAGTCATCGGGGAATTTATTAAAAATGCCTGAAATCAATTGGTATGAATTCTTTTGGTAAAAATTTTTTAATTCTCTCTGTGGAGAGGCTATATCCTGAAAGTTGGTGTGAGTCAATTGTTGTCGCCACTATTTAAAAAGGGTATGTTACCAATCCAAATAAATTACAGAGGAATCTCGTTGTGGCAATGTTTGCAGCAAAACTGTATAGTGCAATTTTTAATAAAATGACTTCATGTGTGGGTTGAGGCAATACATTACCGGATGAGTTTCAAGCTGGGTTTAATAAAAAAATCGATTCCACATAGACCGACTTATGTTCACCTTTATTGGCTTTCATCAAAAACCATTTTGTCTGAACCGTAAGTTGTATGTTGCTTTCACTCGATTTGAGAAAAGCGTTTGACTCTATCAAGGTAGAACCATTACTTTGGCCCTATCTTGTTTAATAACGGTATTCGTGGCAAGATACTTAAATGCATTATGAGTATGTATGATTGTAGTATGGCAAAGGTACGATGGGGTGCTGCTTTAATGATTATATCAATTGCCTCATCAGGTGCTTAAGCAGGGTGCTGTTTGCAGCCCAGTTTTGTTTTCTTTATTCATTAATGAGTGACTTTGGAGGGA
>JAFLJL010018213.1:22500-28867 GCA_018398815.1 Conus ventricosus
TAGAACGCCACATGTGAGTGTAGCACTGTAGTTACATTGTGAGTGGTAATTGTATCACCGTATTAGAACGTCACATGTGAGTGTAGCACTGTAGTTAAAGCGTGAATGGTAATGGTATCGCTGTGTTAGAAGGTCACATGTGACTTTTGAATGTGGCAGATCCCAACATGCAATCGTGGCACTGCAGATGATTGCGAGGCTGACTGAAGCCGAAAACAGATCGCGAGCTGCGAGCGCATCATTACAGTATGTAGCATACAGATGGCATGATTACAGCATGTAGCATACAGATGGCATGGTTACAGCATGTAGCATACAGATGGCATGGTAACAGTATGTAGCATACAGATGGCATGATTACAGTATGTAGCATACAGATGGCATGGTTACACAGTATGTAGCATACAGATGACATGGGTGCAGTATGTAGTATACAGATGGCATGATTACAGCATGTAGCATACAGATGCATTATTACAGTATGTAGCATACAGATGGCATGATTACAGTATGTAGCATACGGATGGCATGGTTACAGTATGTAGCATACAGATGGTATGGATACAGTATGTAGCATACAGATGACATGGATACAGTATGTAGCATACAGATGGCATGATTACAGCATGTAGCATACAGATGGCATGATTACAGCATGTAGCATACAGATGACATGGATGCAGTATGTAGCATACAGATGGCATGGTTACAGTATGTAGCATACAGATGGCATGGTTACAGCATGTAGCATACAGATGGCAATGATTACAGCATGTAGCATACAGATGGCATGGTTGCAGTATGTAGCATACAGATGGCATGGTTATAGCATGTAGCCTACTGATGGCATGGTTACAGTATGTAGCATACAGATGGCATGGGTACAGCATGTAGCATACAGATGGCATGGTTACAGTATGTAGCATACAGATGGCATGGTTACATTATGTAGCATACAGATGGCATGGATACAGTATGCAGCATACAGATGGCATGGATGCAGCATGAAGCATACAGATGGCATGGTTACAGTATGTAGCATACAGATGGCATGGTTACAGCATGTAGCATACAGATTGCATGATTACAGCATGTAGCATACAGATGGCATGATTACAGCATGTAGCATACAGATGGCATGGTTACAGCATGTAGCATACAGATGGCATGGTTACAGTATGTAGCATACAGATGGCATGGTTACAGTATGTAGCATACAGATGGCATGGTTACATTATGTAGCATACAGATGGCATGGATACAGTATGTAGCATACAGATGGCATGGTTACAGCATGTAGCATACAGATGGCATGGTTACAGTATGTAGCATACAGATCGCATGATTACAGTATGTAGCCTACTGATGGCAAGGTGTGATCACAGAAGTGTTATAGCTCGCAATTTGCACATCAGTGGGCGCCTTCACTCCGTAGACCGTCGGGTTTAGTAGAACGGTCTATCGTGAGATGTGTGATACATAAACCCTGTAAGATGGATTCCCGGAGGTTGGCTATGCTGCGTGAATACTGATCTCTGGATTGACTGTCTTATTGCGTTATCCTCCCCACCATCGCCCCTCCGGCATCCTAGCCCTTGACGCCGGTCAAATCATTGGACTGACTGGTCGCGTGTCTGAGTGGAGTCTGATCGAATAGACCTCACTGATTAACTCATTCACTCTCTCGCACGCTCATTCACTCACACACTAACCCCCGCGGCACGTACAGATGCAGGTTCACTCTCAATCAGTCAGTCATCGATCAGGCGCAACGCCGAGCTGGCAGCAAGGACGTCTCAGGGACGTCTCAATAATTGCCACGGCACACCTTGACGTAAATTGGATAGATAGATAGATAGGTAAGCAGACAAATATCTCTCTCTCTCTCTCTCTCTCTCTCTCTCTCTATATATATATATATATATATATATATATATATACCAGTTTAAAATAGGATTTTAAAATGAAGAGATTAAAACCTACAAGCTTGTTTCAAGCTAAAAACGCTCTCCTCAGGGTATACAATTTGGGCACGCCACCGGTGTTATATATTGTGGTGTGTGGGCGTGTGAGTTCTGTGCATGTGGCACGTGGCCTGATTTTATTGATTTTATATATATATATATATATATATATATATATATATATATATATATATATATATATATATAATAAATTCCAAGGATAAGTACCGAGCACCATTCCAGCAACTTACAGAGCAGCTTGGTGTTGCAATGACTGCAAGAAATATTGAATTATAAACAAAGCTTGCTCTTATGTCTTAGATTGAAGAAATAGGGGGAGATAAGCATTCATATCTGCAGTGGTAGATAATTCTGCCCAGCTAACAGTATGTGCTTGAGTGAGTGAATGGGGAAAATTAAATGCTTCTCAAAATGAGCCTTCAGTAAGCTTATAGTCTCCAAAGGGGAGACAATCTCCAATAGGGAGAAAACTCACTAACATATAACTCCTGGTCAGATGCCGATATTCGAAACCTGATTGTTTCTCCTCAGTGACCGCGGAAAGTGGTAATTTGACTCCTCTGCCTTTTCGGTTTTAAGAAGAATGCTATCCCAGAAAAAGGCTGGTGTGCAATACCGTAGTATGTTTGTTGAGTTAAAAAAAAAACCAAAGGTGCCATCTAAGAATCAAAAAAAAATCATGAAAGAGCAAAAACAAGCTTCATTTTCTTGTGAAAAGCAGAAAATAGCTAGGCAAAATTATCTACCACTGCAGATATGAATGCTTATCTCCCTCAATTTCTTCAGTCTAAGACATAAGAGTAACCTTTGTTTATAATTCAATATTTCTTGCAGTCATTGCAACACCAAGCTGCTCTGTAAGTTGCTGGAATGGTGCTCGGTACTTATCCTTGGAATTTATTAGTTTATTGTAATTTAGCCCCTTGCAGATTCATTCCAAGAACTGGCCCTCAGCACTTGTGTCTTAAGAGGTTATCTTTTTATATTTTCTACTTTTCACAAGAAAATGTAGCTTGTTTTTGCTCTTTCATGATTTTCTTTTGCTTCTTAGATGGCACCTTTGGTTGTTTTTCTTTTTTCTTTTTTTTTTTTTAAACTCAACAAACATACTACGGCATTGCACACCAGCCTTTTTCTGGGATAGCATTCTTCTTAAAACCGAAAAGGCAGAGGAGTCAAATTACCACTTTCCGCGGTCACTGAGGAGAAACAATCAGGTTCCGAAATATCGGTATCTGACAAGGAGTTATATGTTAGTGAGTTTCCTCCCCATTGGAGATTGTCTCCCCTTTGGAGACTATAAGCTTACTGAAGGCTCATTTTGAGAAGCATTTATCATTCCCCATTCACCCACTCAAGCACATACTGTTGGTTAGGCAGAATTTTCTACCACTGCAGATATGAATGCTTATCTCCCCCTATTTCTTCAATCTAAGACATAAGAGCAAGCTTTGTTTATAATTGAATATTTCTTGCAGTCATTGCAACACCAAGCTGCTCTGTAAGTTGCTGGAATGGTACTCGGTACTTATCCTTGGAATTTAAATTCCAAGGATAAGTAACCGAGCACCATTCCAGCAACTTACAGAGCAGCTTGGTGTTGCAATGACTGCAAGAAATATTCAATTATAAACAAAGCTTGCCAAATTACAATAAACTAATAAATTCCAAGGGTAAGTAACCGAGCAATGTAAAGCAAGTAATGCTTGCTGACGGCTCATTTTGAGAAGCATTTATTATTCCCCATTCACCCTCTCAAGCACATACTGTTACTTAGGCAGAATTATCTACCACTGCAGATATGAATGCTTATCTCCCCATATTTCTGCAATCTAAGACATAAGAGCAAGCTTTGTTTATAATTGAACAGACAGTGTGTGTACAGGGTAGATACTCAGACAGTTCTCCTCTTAGGTGCGGTGTGCCTCAGGGTTCTGTACTGGGGCCAGTCCTTTTTGTGCTGTATGCTAGTCCTGTGTCTGACGTCATCAGTGGTCACGTCATGTCACATGAGAGTTTTGCTGATGATACTCAGCTCGGCTGATAGTCGGCTCCCATTGCTGAAATTGACTCACTGATTTCTCGGACGTGGGGCTGCATTGCAGACCTGAAGGACTGGATGACAACCAACAAACTGCAACTAAACGACGACAAGACGGAACTCATGTTCGTGACAAAACAGCCTAACCATCCTTCTCTGCCTTCAGCTGTCACTATCAATGACTGTACTGTCTCTGTCTCCACCTCTGTCCGCAGTCTAGGGGTCATTCTTGACCAGTCCCTCACCTTTGAGAAACAGGTTTCAAATATTTGCAAGATTGCCTATTTAGAACTAAGAATCAGCTCCGTACGTCACCTTCTCTCTACAGATGCTACAAAAACTCTCATTTGTGCATTTGTCTTATCTAGAATAGATTCCTGCAACTCACTTTTGGCCGGCCTTCCAAAATACCTGATAGAAAGATTACAGCGAATCCAAAATCATGCAGCCCGAGTCGTCTGTAGAGAGGAAAATATGATCACATTTCGCCTCTACTTCACTCTCTTCACTGACTATCTGTCTCAAACCGTATCTCGTACAAAATCTCAACTCTCACTTTCTCTGCTCTCTTTGAAAATGGACCTTCTTATCTCACAGATCTCCTTAAAATCTACACCCCTCCTCGACAACTACGCTCCTGTGCTGACGACCGCCTTCTACGAATGACTCGCTTCAGGACTACTACTGGTGAGAGATCTTTCTCTTTTCAAGCTCCAGCGACGTTGAACAGACTGCCAGACTCTCTCAGACATTCAGATTATATCCCTTCTTTCAAGTCTAAACTTAAAACCTATCTATTTTCTCATAATTAGTCAATGCTGGGTGGGGGGGGGGGGGGGGGGACAACCTAACTCATAGCCGTCTGGGCCTTTTCAAATGTAGTGTATGTGTATGTTCTCCATTACAAGTATTTGTTGTATGACTGAACGTTATAGGATTAAGTGTTTGCAGTGATACTTGAAAAATAAGTGAATGTCACACTCGTAGGATTAGGATTTGTTTGTTATTGTAGTAATAGTATTTGTAGCTAGGTGTAGGGTGTACTATTGTATATGAGAAGGGTGAATGTAGTATGACTTTGTAAAGCGCTTAGAGAAATTCGTTTGATTAAGCGCTATATAAGAAACCATTATCATTATTAATATTTCTTGCAGTCATTGCAACACCAAGCTGCTCTGTAAGTTGCTGGAATGGTGCTCGGTTACTTATCCTTGGAATTTATTAGTTTATTGTAATGTAGTCCCTTGCGGATTCATTCCAAGAACTGGCCCTCAGCACTTGTGTCTTAAGAGGTTATCTTTTTATATTTTCTACTTTTCACAAGAAAAGGTAGCTTGTTTTGCTCTTTCATGATTTTCTTTTGCTTCTTAGGGTGGCACCTTTGGTTGGTTTTATTGATTGGCAGATATGAACGCTTATCTCCCCATATTTCTGCAATCTAAGACATAAGAGCAAACTTTGTTTATAATTGAATAGAGAGAGAGAGAGAGAGAGAGAGAGAGAGAGAGAGGAGAGAGAGAGAGAGAGAGAGAGAGAGAGAGAGAGAGAGAATTGAAGTGAAAAGGCAAAACGAGCAATGTAAACAAATATATTTCCAAATTTCGAGTGGCTGCTCTTTTTCAAGGACGACAGATTGTAAAGTTCACGTCAAAAGTGGAGTGACATCATTGGGTCGATGCTAAAAGAAAAATTGCGTCATGACAGTAATGTCATCACCAAGTGATGCAAAGTCTATAACACCATCCTGTTGTCATCATTTCATCACTCTCCATCCCCTCCAATCTACCAACACACACACACACACACCTTACCATCTCTCTCTCTCTCTCTCTCTCTTCTCTCTCTCTCTCTCTCTCTCTCTCTCTCTCCTCTCTCTCTCTCTCTCTCTCTCTCTCTCTCTCTCTCTCTCTAAGGCGATCATCATATTAGTTATACCAGAGTCAACTCTATATAGATTACACATGCATTTTAGTGCGAGATTTTTCTTTCAATGTTCTTATCGTTACTATCCAATCCTGAAAATTAAACGATATTTTCGAAATCAAAGTTAAAAGAAACGAAACAAAATACGACAGTTTTGTTTTGCTTTGTTTCGTTTCTCTTCTTTAACAGCTCAGCGTACATTGTTCGATGCGAAGCCGAAAATGATCGCCATGCGACAAAGGAAATAACCCTGACAGGACCGGCAGCACAGACAGATGGTACCTGATTAACCCTGACAGGAGCGGCAGCACAAGCAGATGGTACCCGATTAAGCCTGAAAGGAGCGGCACATTGCCTCCCCACGCGCAGACAAAAACGTATGCGGTCTACACAACCCAGTAATCTGATGTATGGAACT